>CAJDSM010031655.1:9404-42945 GCA_903981925.1 Ostrea lurida
TAGCGCTTCGAAAAATTCACAATTCTCCAATTTTTGAAGACCTGGGTATAACAACCTTAATATTTTGATAAAGTAGGCAGAGTCGATATGTATATACATATTTTAATCCATTTTTAAGGGTTTTGGCCTCAGTTTTGGTTGTGTTACCAAACGCGGGCGACTTTCAACACGTATAACATTGCTAGGGAGGGAGGTGGAACCAGTGTCACAGGACTATTCCCACACCCTACAGCTACATCACTCCGCACGCACGTCTGCATTTAAAGCGTTTTGGTTGGAGACGGTTTCGATACAACAGAAAGGGGAGACATTCCTTGTGGGTTTCTAGTAGCCACGATGGTGAGGAGTCTTCGTATGACATTCCCGATAATTCATGGATGTCTGATGGAGGCCCAATTGAAACAAAGCTTACTATAAGGATAAACCTGGTCTTATGTTTTGTAGCAAAAAATGTAGTACTTTTCTCTTTCGCATTCAGACTATTTCCTGTCCAATAATTGAAACTTTTATATAATTGTGACTTTCTGTTGTATATAACACTCATGATTATACTGATGTATAGCCGTTACGTGTATATTGTAATTTGCTTATTTGCAATATACTTAGTAATATTGTTTCTACTTTGATGACATACAGACAAAGATGTTTTTTATTGAATTAGTATGCAGAAACTTCTTCAGTGTGTTATGTTTAAGCAGATAGACATAAAATTTATTTGAACAAGACAAAACGCCTCTTTCTTTACTACTACTATATAGAACCTCATGTTATCATTAAGTGGGGTGGAATTTTGAGAGAAAATAAACTGAACTGAAGACGCAGTCGGTGAAAGCTGAAGTCGGTGCAAACGTAAACTATAGATCCTTCACCATGACAAGCGAATACATAAGACCGGGTAGAGTTTTCAATTGCCTGCTAGATTGATCAATAGACTTTACAATTTGGTCAGCAAAGATTCACATTTGTTGATTTAGGTCACAGAGTTACCAGGATCTTTATGCAATGAAGTTAACTACCTCCCCAGTGTGGTGTGTGTTTATAGTAATATTATTCAATCATTGTTTCAATGTGTCGTGTTATACATATTCCTATTATTAAATTAGTCAGTAATTTCAGGGCATTAAATTAATTTAAAAAGAATTAAACGGCAGTCAAGTTATTGTAGTAAAGGATGTTTGCACTAAATGTATATTCTGTAAATGATTTTTAATGCATTTTCAGTATTTCAAAAATATAATGCATTGTACTGCTGTACAACCTTTAGATTTGCTTTCCGGATTTTGACAGAACGGTGTTTGTAGGAATTTTAGTTTCATTCTTTAATTGACTTTAAATTTTTTGCCTTCTAGAACGTACTATTTCATGTGCTGATTGATAATTATATGATTTTAATTGATAGTATGTACTTCTTTTGGGTAAATGGAAAAACCATTTCTTTTCTGATTGGAGATTATGCTGACGCAAAATTCATCGTCGTACAATCTTGGAACAACGGGTGTTTCTTGAATAACTTATGGCATCTTCAAATTGTCTGAATATACACGAAACATTAGGCGACCAAAAGTATTTATTTGGATGTCTCTTGTCCATGCAATAACACGTTTGATTTGCTGACAATACAACACTCCAGTTTTCCTGATTCCCTCTTGTAAAGGTCAATAATTCTTGTTTTGTTCTTCAAAATTTCTTTATATCTCCCCAACGTATAACTAATAGGTGTAAAATTAACGAAGGAAATACCACTGCTGGAAGTAAGTAGCCATTGACCAAGCCCAAAAACTATAAAACTGAAAGCTTGCCTAGAATAGCATGAATTCTATTGGTCAAGCAATTAACAATAGAAAGGGGGTGTTTATGAATAGATTGACAAACAGGTTAATGACGTGGTCAGTTTAACACTTTAAGAAAAATTGGAGGGATTGAAGCTAGAAATTGCTAATGTTTTCCAACATGAAGGATTCCACAGAAAAAAACAACAACCCTGAAATGTATATATGCTACCTGAAAAGACTTGGGCATAAGACACTGAAATCAACTCAGATTACTGGTGGAAAGCAATGTATGCTTGAGTACTCTGTGAACCTAAATTCAGACCAAATGTGAATCTTTAGCTGACCAATTCTAATTCTATTGATCATCCATAGGCAATTGAAAATCTACCGGTCTTTTGTATCGCTATAAAAGGGTCTTTAAAAGGCACACAGCATTTTGTAGTCCTGTGGAAAGCAATAAACCAAATGCCAACTAGATGAACAAAGAATGAGCGATCGAGATGATCAGTGGAAACGCAAAAGTACATCATGGGAGTTACGCTTTCCGCCGAAACATTATGGTAATGAAATCATTCAAAATAGCATATACCAGCAAGAGGGATATAAAGCAAGAAATGGACACAACGTAGAGCGGGTTTAATATGGAGCTAAGGAACTGTTCTAATAAACTCAAGGACACGATGCAAAACTAGGATTGCAGAATGGAGACGGCTCCGTTTACAGAGATACAAATAAAATAATAAACATGGCGTTAAACCTAACACATGAAGATACCAATCTGAACGAGTAAATGATGACCAAAAGAACCCCTTACAATAACAGAGTGGACACAGTAAAAAGTGAATCTGGAGAGATGACTTGAACATTCGAGAAGTGTTAACTAGAATCCACTCACGGATATGATACATCAATTGGAAACGGTTAGGGGAACCTTTTTGCCAAAATTTACTCAAGATTTATCAATTTAAACTCCATTCGTCTGTTGGTGAAACAAACATAAGTGATTACAAATCAATCTTACATGAAATAAGATACATGATTTATGTCTTTCTTACAATCAGATATAAAAAAAAAATAATATTGTGATGGAATAAATAATGACCTTTCTGCACGGATATACGGAAACTATGATATCGAATTTCAGAATAAAAAATAACATTTTAGGAGTGATGCAAATTTCTTAAAATTCACGTTAATATTCAGAGTCTTGTCTCAAAATTTAAAATGGAACTTAAAAATAGCGATTCGTCAATTGTTTGGAATATTGGCCCAAATACTTGATTTTTTGCACCAGAATTCGAGTAGAATTTGAATGGACTTTTAAAGATATGTAATTATGTTTGGAAACAATACCTAACAAACATGAATAATAACACATATTGAACTAGTTCCAAGTCTCGTCTAGTGTATCATATAATTGAAACTTAATATACGAATAAGGGGTTAAAAATAGAGGCCTATATTGGATGAAATAGAAACTTAAATTCATTGCTTTTTGATTAATAATCCTCCGGCCACCAAAATATAGTCCTACCAAAACCCTTTCAAATTGACATGGACACAATTTTTTCAACTGGACAGGTTCAGTTGTAAATGTGTAATGTTACACCGATAGTCCGGTATTGAACCAGTAAATAATTTTAAGTAAAGTGTCTCGCAGTTGTCTCAAAGCTCAGCCTACAACATTCCTTAATATAAATAAATCTGCTCAAACTATCATGACCGCTGCATACATACAGCATCAAAATATTAACAATCTACAAAAGAGTACACTGCTTAATTAGTACATATATAAATAACATTAGCATTAATTATTGGAATTTAAAAGGGTGCGGTAGCTGGGCGTGAGAGAACCTTACTGCACGGAAAGTGAACCTCGATGACAAAACTTTTTTTAAAAAAAAGCTTACTATCGTGCGAATACTCACGAGTTATGAACAAGGAATTGCCAATAAAAATTCAAGATATTTCCATGTCAGCTGAAAAGGTTATTTAGTTCTATTACGTCCAACACGTGTTTCATACTACGAGCTTTCTTGACAATTATTCACATTACATATCTCACAAAGTGAGTTTTAATTTTCAGACACTAATTGTCTCTTTATCTCTTAAAATAAATTGGGAAAACCATACATTAAACAACACTTAACATATTTCACCAACAGGGAATAAATGGTGGTTGTTTGAACTATATATTTTGGTTAAACCAATATATTTCCTTGGAGAAAATCTAAGGGTCTAATATTCTATTGTTTTTACATTCGTTGAAGTAAATATCTGCCTGTGAAAGAATGAAGATGTTTAACAAATTGAGATATCACATATGGTCTTGTTATGGTTATTTTATTACCTCAAGCTGTGATAAAGAATCTCCCTAGCATCACCACAACAGACTCTCTTTCGCTAGCAAGGAGTTTTTCGGTCCACTCCGCTCCCCATAAACCCTCTGGCCTATTGCCTGCAAGATGCCGGTTCACCATAAGTACTGACCATCTGACGTCCACGCTAAAAGAAATCCGAATTAAACTCTGATGGAAAATAATTCGTATTCCACAATTTTAACCCTGCTGATGAAGCAATTTCAGATCATCACGTAAATAAAAATTTCCTGACCGGACACGCACATGAATTCAAGGCCAACCCGGACTGGTTTACCAAGCATTCGCATCCCGTTGACATAGAAAATTCCGACCCAGAGACACTTAAGTCCAAAATTATCAGCTTGTGGATTCAGGTCAGATAAAGAAATTTTAGACCAGCGATACCGGTCATCAAATCATTCGTAGGAACAGAAACTCATTGTCTCTGGATTCAAAAAATTACTTCAAACTTGAATTAGGCTTGGTTGATAGGAATAGATCATCTAACAACACCATCGCAAGAAAACTGGACGGGCAACCACCATGCACAAGATTCTGACACACTTAGTCCTCTAAAGCTAAAGAGATGTCGATCTCTGCCTTAAAGAAACTTGAAAAAAGATTATCGTCCAAGAAGTGCGGCAGAAACAAATTTCTTGGAGAAGAGAAGCTCGAGACCAGTTGCAACAGGCAGCCAATCAGAAGAAGGTAAACACAATCTTGAAAACTTAAGCCTCCCTTACATAGATGCGCGATGGATATTATTAGCCCGTATTTGGAGCAACTCAACAAGGGCTCCTCATTGATGTCATTGAGAAATGTCCATCATCCTTCATTCCGAGGTAAACATACATGTCGGCCGCATGACTGGGATTATTCGTCACTAGTTTCCATGGGGGCTTCAGGACAAAACACCAAGGACTTCCACTATACTGGGGGGCGAGGACAAGCTGGCAGGGGAGTTTTGCGTGATAAGTTGGTGGAAAGCGTCAGGTGTTGTTCATCCGTCCATTTTTAAACTGTGTTACCATGTCTCGCAAAAAAGGCTCAGACAATGTAACAGTGAAACCATCCAGATGAATGGACCTAGAGTTGCCAGAAAGACACAGCCTTACAGCCAAAGTATGCCTCCTAACTTACTTCAAGCGTAGGGGTGGATAACATTTCCCAGTGTGCGGACTTGACACTCCGTCAAACTAGAGGAGGTTTCGAGGCTCAATGGGATTAAGCGCCGGTTGGAATTTTGACTTGATTGGAATTATTGTTTTACGTCCCACCAGGAATATTTCAATTCTTATTTTGGAGACTGTTCACCTCAAATAGAGACACGGTGAAGGGACTGCAAAATGTAAGGCAACATATGTTCGGCACTCAGGCCTATTTGAAGACAGGGAGGGATCTTTATTGTCGTGCCACACCTGCTGTGACCGGGGGCTCTGGATTTTTGTTCGTCGTTCTCATCCGACAGACTGACCGCACCGCATTCAGTCGCCTCTATACGACACGCTTTTAAGTGGGCGATTGATGTACGACCTATTCAAAACCCGCATTCCCTCCTGACGGTCGGAAGCGTTGGGTAATTTATGTTTGCTGTCCTCACTTCTTCATGCCGTGACGTGCATATTGAAGTGATAGAAGATTATGACCTCTATGTTCAATTATTCACGCTCTACGAGGTCAAAACATTTATCAGTATCATCTTAGAGAGGAATTTTAAAGGGAATCTAGTTTTAATTCGCGGATCGAGGGACAAACTTTATTATTGGATCTATAAGGAACACCTGCAGGTTATGGAAGTAATTCAATTGTCGAGTTAAGGGTGACCCCATCAAGAGATTTGCGTTCTTGAGACAACAATCACATGCGATTATTTTAAACCACACTCATTGCTTCGCACATGAGCGTGGAGAGATGGGAACGCCTAATGGGTATGGCCGACACGTCGCCTTTTTGGAGATACCAAAGGGGCGTATATATTACTTGGTCCGGTTACAGTGGACTGGTCCTTTTTTTACCCATGTAAACGTCCAAAATTCCGTTGGAACTATGAAGCACGCATATGTATGTGATATCTTGATATCAGACTTCCTGTTATTTGTTAGTACATTATTTTTATATTGAAGTTATCTTTTTGATATACAATACTTACTTTAAACTTCAAATTTATTTAGAGTTACCTTTCTTAATTCGAGCGACGTATTTCGTTGTTACATGTGAGCGTGTTTTCCATGCAATGTCGATGTCCAAATTCTTTTTTTTATGTCGTGACTTGGAGATAGCACACAGTTTGTAAGTACTCTTTTGAAATTCAATTCCAATTATTTTCGTCAGTCTTTTGCATACAAAAAGGCGAAGTTAACAGTTGTGTCAAAAGCGTAATCATATCCAAAAAAAAACATACACCAAACATCGAGTGTTGGGACATGGACCTCCAACAAAAGACGAATGGTATGATAGGTGCCATGGAAGAGTAATTATCTATTTTATAGTCTTTAGTAGTTTGCTTATTTTGTACATTATATAGAAGTAACATATCTCTGTGTTGATATCTATGGGAACCGCCGTTATGTCATGTTCTATTCACACTATTGGAGCGTTTAACAACATGTTCTATGGAAACAGTGATAAAATCTAATCAAATTCTATGTATTTTCGCTATGTATATTTTTTTTGTCATTTATGTTGGATAATTTATTCATATTACTTGTCTAATACCTATGCTTATTACTTGATACTCACCTTAAATTACCTTTGATCATTATGTATATCGTATATTTGTAATTTAGCTGTGGATTTTTACTTCCTTTATTTGTTTCAGTCTTTTACTCCATTCATGAAGTACCAATTAAAAACAACGCAAGGCTATCTTGTTGTTACTTCGTATATTAATATCTTGCAAACGAACGGGAGAATATTTTGGCATTACTTTTTTTAGTGCCAAAACGCTACCATATGTAGTGCCATATAAATAAAAAATACAGAAAATGTGATATCAACTTTAATGCCATAATTGGATAAATGTACTCAGGCCAGATGACGTCACGATGAATATGACTCATTGAATATTACATATTTGAATAGGGTGTTTTGTTTGGTTGAAATGACGATTCGATTCATGGCATCAACATTGAATCTTAAATCATAAGGGATTACAGGTCAATTTTATTAATGAATATTTGGCATTACATGCCTCATCAAGACTTTCGTGTCTGTATGTAGAAAGTGTTTCATTAGAATACATCTGTTGGGTCAAAAAGATTTGTAATCCAGTAACATTTCAATATCCATATACTATTAGCATTAAGAATTACAGACCAATTTTTGTGTTTCCCTTTTAGAAAAAAAAATTGTTGTTTTAACATAAGTGCATTGAACACAGTTGAATTAACAATTAATTGCCCGTTTGCGCATATTGCAGGCCCCTTAGTTGTTTATAATCAGGGATTATTTTGATTTTATATCAAATATTCCGAATTAATTTTTCAATTAAGCGTTTTTTGTTGTCCTATTCGATTCAGCTTCAGTCCCGGGCTTTCCACGCCCAGAGTATTATTGGTACGGGCCTATGTCGATTTCTGCTCGCCCTAAACCAGTCGTGGCTTGTTTTACCTGACCAAAATTTGGTGATTTTCAATCGATGACCATCTTGCCAATTAGCCATCGCCAGTATTATCGTATATTTTGATGTCTGTACGCTTCTCGTTAGATTCCGGAGAGACGATCAACGCTCTGCTCGAAACGCTACCAGATGAGCCATTTTACACCCCTCTCCGAAAGGGGGGGGAGATAGACTTCTATCCCGTTAGACCACATAATGCATATATTCAGTTGGCGGCCTTTTCGGAAGTGTGACTGACACCCCCACATCATGCTTGCTTGGTTTTCGACGATTTTTCTATCCAAACAGTAGCAGGATGCCTTTTTTGTAGACGATCCCACGTAGTGTTGTCACCCGATTATCTCTTCTCTACCTAAGTTGGCCATGCAACGTAGCGACTCGACCCGACCGACCCACGAATCACCAGTCAGCTTTTCTTGAAGGGGTGTGCCTGGCCACCCCTCTACCACCATCTTGATCAACAATCCATGTTTTTCCTGTGTTCCAGCTTGGACAATTTTCCACGTCAACCAACCTGATTTTTTGCTTATTCCAGACGGTTCGTGTCGTCGCCCGGAATTATCTCTCTACAAGCAACCTACTATTGTTGTCCGGACAACTGTATAAGCTTCCAGGGTGAGTTCATATTTACCTCGATGTATTTTCTAATATTCACCATCAGCAAATAAGCTGCATCTATGCACGGGGGGGGGGGGGGGGGAAGGTCATCACTTTGCATTTAGTAAACTCAAGACCAAGTTAGAAATCCGGTTCATTTCAATTTTTTCACACAGTAAATAGCTTCTTATAGAGCTTAATGTTATTCGTTTACTGTATTGGGTACCGCCTTTATCATATTATAATTTTATGTTGATACATTTATTTAGGTCGATTTGTGTCTTCCTGTGTAGAATTGCTCAGTGGTGTTAAGTGGCTTTGGGAACTTTTTTCCTATCCAGCCGATTGGGAATTTTATGCGCTAATGTTAGAGCCCCCTGCTCAGCAAATTGCGGACAGCGTCAAACCTAAGACCCTTAAAAATTTCAGTTTGTGATTGCTGCTCCTTTTATCAATTTGAGCTCGGCATTGTTGGAAGTGAGAATCACGAGGTATCTTGGGAGAATACGACCTCCAAAGTTTCACCCGAGGCCATGTTTTTTGTTATACGTCTTGTCGCTCGGGAATAACCCTCACTTTAAGGATACTCTAAAAAGCATTGAGATGATGAGTGTTCGTCATGTTTAGGTCTCCTGACAGCTTGCCCCTTCGCCAGTGTTATGGTGACGTCATGAGCTCAAGTGCAAGTAAAATAACATCGCAATTTGGCGACAAACATTAAAATCAATCATATCCATATACTGTGGGTATTTTGTCAAGTGATTCTATATCTATCTTTCATGTTTCCATTGTTTTTCTCATACTAGGTTCTACTACAGTATACGTAATATTAAACCTTAACACAAATGTAGTCTTTTTCCATGCTCACGGAAAGCAGTGTCTTTAAGTTAAACCGTAGGGGTTGAGTAAGTACCTTCTTCTCTCCACCAGAACGTCTCTTCTCTCTCGTCTCTCTGGCTCTATCTCTCTCTCTCTCTTCTCTCGTCTCTACTCTCTTCCTCTCTTCTCTCTCTCTCATCACACTCAACTCTCGGGCAATGACATGTGCAGTGGCAACATTGTGTTATCATATATTTCCCCTCCCTGTTCTCAAAAGTGTAATTTGGGTGGCCGGGGGGGGTGTAGGGTTTATGGTGCACTTAATATCACCAAGCAAGACCGCTAACCAATTTTCACAAACCTGGTTTAGTTTGTTTTTTGCACGCCTATCATTCATCGAGCCGAGTTTGTCCCACTAATAAATATAGCCAATTCGGTTTATCTATGCATTTTACTTTTGCATATTTATATTCCATTGTAATCATCGTCGATTACAGTATCATAATTGCCACTTTGTCTGACCAATTCATAATGTTCATCTCGCACATTATCATTTTTCTGCTATCGCTTTCATCCCCCTCCCCGCAAAACCAAGGGGGTGTTGTGTTATATCGGGTTTTCCCCCTGGTCTGTTCCGTATTCTTGTCGGTAACGTAAGTTAGTCCACGAACTCCTTCTAAGACAACTCGCCGGATTTTAATCACTGTTGTGGATTTTTCGATTAAGGAAGTAGATTCTGCTTATTGTCAGGAAATTCATTTAGTAAATATGCACGTTTTTGACTTGGCGGACATTTTTCACAAACGTATTGCTTTACGTGTCGTGGTCCACAACTCCTCCTATTAACTTCATATCGTATAATACCCATTGATTTAGAGAACAACTTTCTGTTTAATCTGGGGAGAAATTCTTGTTGGGTTCTTTATGTAGAGTGCACCACGGGGGGCATCCCAGTCCGGTGGAATAGGACAGTTAATCTAGTTGTGCTTTATTTTCGTTTGTCTGTGTTTTTTGGCATGTCCTTAAATCACCCTTTGTTACATTTGTTTTCCAGCCTCAAATGCCCCTCTGTTTTTTATTCCTGACCCGGATCGCATTGTATATCTACTGTATGGCTGTATGTTCTCATGACATCAGCTTCATCGGTAGTTCTTTCTATATATATAAATTTATGTAGGGGGCCATTATAGAATAATGGTCTGGGCGAGGGACTGGGGAGTCCGTTCGTGGAAGGTCTATGACTTTTTTCTGGTCCCAAAAACCTGTTGTCTTCCTGCCACCTGCCAGTAAGGCAGGGTGTGTGTATCATTTGACTGTTGGTATTGTGTAGGCTAAAAGCCTAATAGTAGTTGAAGTTAATGTCTTTCCCAAGTGGGTCCACAGGCTCTTCACAAGCTTTGGGCCACATCCACTTCCTAACTAAGGTCGGGCATGCTACCGGCTGCGTGTATGCTTCACGGCAAAGGTTAGGGGTGGCACTACTCATTGCCCTGTAACATGCTCTTCAAACCATGTAGCACTTGGGGAGACAGGCAGTAGATGAAAAGGTTGTTTGTTTTGCAAGTAGGGTCCACAGATCAACAAGAGGTCTGGGGCACATCCACGTCCCTAACTACGTAAGGGCCGGGATGGCTTTACCACAGTCTGGTGCATGCGTCAGGCTAAGTAGGGCGGCACTTACTTCTTTTGCCCTGTCCATGCTTTTCAAACCAGGTAGCACTTTAGGAGACGGGCGGAGAAGCGGCAGGCATAGCCTCCCACCTTTAACGCGGACTCGTTTAAGGTTGGGTATCTATGCTCAGCATAGGCCCCTGGTGTGTCCCCTACGTGTGTACGTTTAAACTGGACTCATGGCGGCTCCCCAGTTCCCCCACCATTTGTTTTTCCTATGCGACACATTTACCACCATTTTACTGTGTTCTGTGTTATTTCCTGCTTTCTTGTATGTAATAAATCTTAACCCTACATCTGTGTGTTAATCATACCCCACAAGTTTTGTGCAATGCTAGTCTGCTTCACGTTGTTTTCCGTCGATGGCGTTCTCTTTATCTCAATTAATTCCTCAAACCTCTGAATCGTTATAATTAGCTGGTCCACATGACTCAAAGGCATTGGGTGATGGTTCAATATTATTTGTGATTATGGAATTACCATTACCTCGGCATGTTGAAAAACCATTACTTAAATATATTCAGTTGTTGTTTAATCCTTTATTTTTACAAACAAACATTTATAGCAGCTTATATTAATTTGTAGGCTTCCTGTAATATCGTTTGAAATGTTTCAAAGCTAGCAACACGGGTAATTTTGTAACCACATAATTTTTTGCATGTTTGATATGCTTGCTGCAGTGAGAATGTTTCTTGAAGAAGACATGTTATTCTTATTCGCTGCAAGCAATGCTATTGTTACTAAAACAAGGAATATGTGAGCCACTGCTCACTGAGGATACCTCCACTCTTAGGTACAACAAAGCTGTCTTAGAAGGAATTTCTTCATTGTTTAAGGGTGGTAGATGTTGATAATATGATTGCTGAGAAAAAGGGCAACTAAATATCTATTCACATAAAGAAAAAAAAAATACACTTAGCCAGTTTAGGGAAGTTGCCAGAGAAAGGAAAGGTGTTCAATATTCGGTAAGCGCGCTTATTGGGACCCCTAGATGACAAGTGATATACCATATATCAAGTGGTTTGTGATATTGCAGTTCAGAGAAAACGTGGTTTGACAAAAATAAATTTATTTTACCACTCCGAACTATTAACTAAGTTTTCTTGAATAGGAAATTGGCATGTTAAACGGTTTTTTGGGAATTTGTTATGTGCGGGTATGTGGTCACTGATTGAAGTGATATTCCAAATATGAAGTGGCCTGTGATGTGCAGTTTCAGAGAAAAAGTGTGACTAAAATATTTGATTTTTATATTAAAGACTCCAAAATTTATTAAGTAAGTCATTAAACGGGAAGTTGACACGTTAAACGGTCTGAAATTCGTTAAGCGCATCAAGTCCCATATATAAAATAATACTTTGTAATTAATTACGATACTCATTAGATTCATGAAACTGTTTTCACATATCGTCCACATACTTCGCATTTACCATACGTGACCTTTAATACATATTTGTATCGTTCTGAGTAAAATTGCTATACCTGTGTCCTTTCCGCGAAAAAGATTTTTACGTACTTTACCACCATACGACCATGTCCGTAAACATGGTTCCGTTCTTGTTCACATTTGACGGGTCAACTGTTCTCATTCAAATGTTTTAGAGATATTTGATGACAAGCAGATAAAAGGCTGCTTTCTGCCTTAGGTAGAATCTTGGTGACACGCATTAATTAGGCACAACTGTCCACCAAAGTCCAAAATTACTCAAAGAAGTTTGCTTCCCCTCTTTATCGTGTTCCAACTGTACATTGCTAATAGAAAAAATTCTGGAGGCATTATACATAGAATAGAACTATTAGAACAAGGGTCCACATCGGCTCACCTATGAGTGACGCTAAGCCCTGACTCAGCAATGGGGATTTGAAGAGAAAGGTCCCTTCAATCTTTAATTCCTGTGAACATTCTTCACCCCCATATTGTTGCCAAATAGGATTCCATAAATTAAACCCATAAGCATAGGTATGCTTCAACATCTATAAGGACCAACACCGAGTTGCGTCTAGTAAAAAGCCAAAGTCACAGGGTCATATATCATGTAACCAGGCCAAAGATAACAGGCCGGTGATCAATTCTCGTTAATCCCAAATGGAATAAAATACCACGGACCCCTGGACACGACCACGAGGTGGGATCAGGTGCCCAGTGAGTAAGCATCCCTGTGGACCGGTCTCACCAGCGTAGCCACGTAGCATGATCAGGTAAACAGGACAATCCGTAGTCAAAATCATGTTAAAAAACGTCCTTAACACGTGGCTATCAACACATCAGGACAGCAGTTTGACTCAATGGTAGGTTTCATATTGGTAAACTAAATTGTTATGTTAAAGACACATAGAAGAAGTTACGAAAGACGCCTTTAAACGATGACTGATAAAACCCCTGCGCAAACAACTTGTCTGTAATTAGCCTGCCTCGATTCGAAAAACTATCATACGCCAGAACAAGCTCTTGAGTATAATTTGGGAAAATCTTTTGAAATATTCCTCTCAAGAACCATTGGTCCAAAAAGCATGAAGATTTATATGAGAGCTTCCCCTGGTATCAGGATATTCAAATTTCTAAATCTTGACCCCCAGGGGTTACGATGGGTCACATCAGAGAACAAAATTGAAGATGTGAATAAATTAGGGAAAAATTGCTTTTGAAAAATTTTCTCAAATAACCACAGGCCAGAAAAATTAAGAAATTCATCTTAAGGCTCTCCCTGAAAGCGGAGATTCAAAGTTGTTCACTTTTATCATGCCCCGGTGTGTACGGTTGAGAGTCATATTTTTACTACGTGTAACACGCGTTTTGCACAATCTCGTTTTTGTATTATATTAGGACTTTACGAGATTGCGATCAATTTTCATTATTCTTTTCTTACATTCACGTGTAAATTTCTTAATCCCTTTAATTAATGGGCCCCACATGCGTTACACCCGGGATCATGATGTTAACAACTTGAATCTCCCGCTTATAAAATCAAGAAAGCTTTTCTGGATAACATTCAGCTTTTCTGACAATGATTCCTTAGAAGAAGGAGATTTTTGAACGATTCCCTGATTAACCACATGTTAAAGCTTGGATCCCATATTGTAGCCCCATTTTTACTCCAAGGGCTTAATAAATGTGAACAAAGATGAATCTGCACTATGATTAGGAAGGTTTATATAAATTTCAGCATTTCTGACGCCAAGTTAGTTCATTGAGGAATTTACATTGAGACCACCATATTTTTTGTATTTTCGGTCATTACCTACTCTTTCCAGTGGTCGGGGTCCTTCATTTGCAAAAAAAATCCCGTTTCCCAATGATGAATTGTTTACTAGTTGTGTTTGATATTATGGTTTTGCATACAATTCGTCTTGATGCACAATTGAAAATATAAGGTTGGAGGTTGGCGGATTCCAATGGGTATTCGTTATGATAATATCAGATCATATTTTAAAAAAGCAGAATGATCATTCATGACCGTGAGGTCCTCCACATGAAGTGATTCAATGAATGTCACCAGCCCAAGAAATCAGAAATTATATTTGATTGGTTAGAGGAATCTCAATAGCCCCCCCCTCCCCCAATAGACCATTTTGAAAAAAGGTGTTGTCAGTCATAACCCTGGTGCCCTCAAATGTCAGACTGAAATTGATCTCTTCCTCTCAGCTAAATTAAACTACATGCATTTCCTTATGGAAATCCCTGGCTTTTCAACGATACCGGGTCCATTATACACAAAATGATTGTCATATCAAAAACACAGTCACGCCGAACCATCAACTTCTAATTTTAGAGTTTAGAGGTCCGGCACTTATAAATATTACAGATAAAGTGTCTTTGATAAAACTAGAACAAAGTTTATTATGAAATTGAACAAATAATTTAATTTGTATGAAAGTTACCGAACATTGTGAGGGATATATAGCTTTAATGAATAGAATAAAGCATATATTTTACCTGAGGCAACCAATCTCCACAAGGACACACAGACCAATCACAAATATTCTGATATACAATGACGTCACGGAATGAGTTATAGCATATGAGATGAAAGGCGCAGACGTCATGACACCCAACACGAGAAAATTCTGCAGCCAGTGACGAGGCTTCAACCCCTTTGGAATCCATGACCAACTTCCACTGATTTTATACTGAAATATGATATTTAACATGCACATTTTTTTCTACATTTAATTACTACTGTTGCAATGATTCTTTTTCAAAATATCAGTCTTAGAACTACACATAGATACTTACAGGTGCATTGCAAACTTTGCATTTCAATTCTTTTTGCTGATCAGCACACTAAAAAATAGAAAAAAAAAGGTTAAATACTGTTATTCAATAGGAGTGTTATTCTATACGATGGTATTTTTAGTGATGTACCTCTATCAACCATTTTCGTAGGCATTCATGATGAACGGAAGCTACGTCACCACGACACTGACATGGTTGAATGAGTGCTCCAGCGTCTGTTCTGTCGGGATCATAACAAATCCAACAGTCTTCTTTAACACCTGTCGGAATTATACAGGAAGATTAGTTGGTTTGATTAGTGGATGTGCAATATTTTACACCTGTACGAAATGACTCGTATACGCCAAAACGCGTGAACACGAATTCATGTGAAGACTGTTACTGAATAGTTTAGCAACGAAAGTTGTAGCGAGTAATTTCATTCCGCAAGAGTTGCTTCTCGCGAAATTACACGATAATAAATTCCTCGCGTAAATATATAAGAAATGAATCTTACATTTTTTCGGGTGATGCAGGCATCACCGAATTTTGAACGGTAAAACTGCATCAATGCGCAAATTGATGAAAAGTTTTACCGTCTAAAGTCTTGGTGATAACGTCCTGCATATCACCCGTAAAAATATAAGATTTATTTCTTATCATTTAATTTTATGTACAGCAACAAAATACTGTTCATTAGACTTTAATTGTTGTTCAGGTACATGACTGAAAAATCACCTCAATTTTTAAAAGGTGGTTTAGCCAATGAGAATCGGCGCTAGGTAATCACTTAAAATAAAATAAAATGATATAAGAATCTACAGTATCGTATTTGTTTATCTCTAGCTAACTGGGGAAGAGTATACCTTGTATCTGATACAAGGATCCGTAGTTCTCTTGAGGAACATCCCTGACAGCATCCGTTTCATTCTTTTCCGATGTCTTCTGAATGCTTTTAAATAACGTGGTAGGATTTAACACCCATAGGTTTTCCGGGCTGTAAACACAATATTAGAAAGGTTTGGTGGTATATTGCATCGTGATCATAACCGCTAAAATCGTGTGAAAAAGAAATGCACGAATACTGAATGTAATAAAAATGCCCATACCAGGAAAATATGCAATCGGTCTACGCGATCTTTACACAAGCGTCACAGATGTATACATAATATCGAACAATATAAAGAAACGCATGTAAATTCCCGAATACTTGTATATCATAGTAGAAGTTTATACTGATGGAATGTACAAATATAGCCCTTCTGTGATTTTTCACTTTATTGTCTGTGTTTCTCATTTTTACGTTTAGTATCTATTTTTTCTACGCAATCAAGAATACTTCCACATCAGTATACACTTTTATAATACATGTATTTGCTTTAGCATCTTTCGGACTGTGTACAAATTTTCCCCGTTCTCGCAATGTTATTTTACTCTTGCAGTTTTCAACACGATGGATCACATTCGATACTGTTGACACAGTTGGTGAGCCATAACATATCCTTACTCTGTCATCTCAGATTTTACCTTTTGCAGTTCCATAAAACGCAAGGAAACCAAAGCACGACACCAAACTCCACAATTCTGAATCCAATGTCGTAAAAGTTCTGACTCAATATTGGCAAACTGCAGAATATAGAAGGAACAAATTACTTTTAAATTAAAAGTGACACGTTCATTGGTTTCACTACATATATTTGACAATGATATGGATTAATCATAACTCACTGATTTTTCCAAATGTCTCCTTGCACGTCTGCAATTATGAACAAAGCAGTGATCAGTTGTAACAACGCTTGCGCAATCAGACCCAGGCGAGATGCATGCAGTTGCCATGGGTCCACGTTCCCTGGTCTGCTGTTGAATGCCCCATGTACCTGTTTAAAGAATTAGATTAACATTCAAATAAGAAATGAATCTTATATTTTTTCGGGTGATGCAGGTATCACCGAATTTTAGACGGTAAAACTCATCGATGAAAAGTTTTACCGTCTAAAATCTCGGTGATAACCTGCATATCACCCGAAAAAATATAATATTTATTTCTTATCATTTAATTTTATATTACAACAACAAAATAATGTTCATTAGACTTTACTTGTTGTTCAGGTACGTGATCTAAAAATCACCTCAATTCTTAAAATGTGTTTTAACCAATGAAAATCGGCGCTAGGTAATCACATGAAATAAAATTAAATGATAAAGAAAAAAACTTACAAACAAACCCCAGAAAACACATCAAGTTTTCGATAACCATACCATAGAGTTTATTAAAAGTAGCTAAAAGAAACCTGAACAAGACCATATATCCGGTTTAACAGAACCGCGATATTCTAGATAATAACTCTCGCCACTCTCGTGACCGTATGAATAAACATTTTATTGATTAAGTTAATATTCTTACAGAGGTTTATTGACCTTATTACACTCATTCCATAACGAATATACTTCGTATATATACTGGCCAGGCAACATTAACACGGCTTCAAGNAGTATAGACTGGCCAGGCAACATTAACACGGCTTCAAGAATAGGGCTTAATCTTCATGTATATTTACTTTTATCGAAAGAGAGATCCAGGAATTGTATACAACTAAATGGCAAGAAAATTGGAACCACCAAACTCGTTAATAGACCTCATGTTGAGATAGATTCAAGTTCTATTGGTTGGAAGGCCTCGCACTGGGAGCCCATAGTTTAGACTTGGAATTCATGCTGCATGAGGTGCGGACATATTTTGAAGTTTCATTTTTTTGCCCTATACGTGTATACTATTCTAGTATACATATACACATACATGTATTTACATTCCAATCTGCTTTTATTGCTATAAATTAATAAACATTTGACAATTAATACCAATGCCACTCTATATAATAATTTTGAGGTAACGTTGCCAGTCTATCCAATTACGTTGAAGAATGAACCCATGGTTTCTTGAACGTGTTGGACAGGGGGTATCAAATGACATACATTGTATTCTAAAATAACTGTTAGATGTATAAAACAACTTAATATCTCGTAATGATGAGTTAATATCTCTTTATAACGAGGGAATATTCTTTGTGTAATTCAATGCTTTTCTTCTCGTCATCTCTTTAGATCCTTGGCAATTTAATTAAGATTCTCTTTTGTCGACAATTTGAAGTATCGAGTGAAAAAGCAGTCATTATTAGATAGACAAATAAACGGATACTATCGTCATGTTGCATTTATACATGATGAAGTCAACATAAATCAAGACCTAGAGATCGTTTATCACGTTCATAAATCGGTTCCTACACCTTTTAATTCAGAAAGATTTCACTCCAGGAAGATTTACTTGCTGAACAGAGGGTGTATTGTGTTATATCTGACAAATTTAATTCAAATTACAAGAGTATAATCAGTACTCATTTAAGCTCATTTTGGAATATTTATTTTATGGAGGATAATGGTCTGAAATACACAAATGTGATAAGTATAGTAACTGTTTCTGATCCACCACACCCACCAGTCCAGTACACAGGACAAATCTAGATATACCCGCACTTTCTGAAGAGAGTTTTGATATTTGTATTTTATTGTTATCCTGGTCCGTCCGTCCGTCACATTTCCTTTTTCCTCACAAACTCGACTTCCATTTTAAACAGTAACCAACAGCTTTCGGAATATGATAGGTGTGCAATAAGGTTTTGGAATGTCAGCTTTCACCAGGGAAGCAAAATGAGTAAAAAATGTTTTCTAAAAAAAAACCTTCTAGTACATTTTACGCAATAGCTGAATTAAATTATCTTTTGGAAGGTGATCGTGGGTGTCTTGTAGAAGTGCAAGAAGGTTTCAGAATTTTTATTTTCACCCTGAGGCCAAAATGGGGGCTATTTTAAAGATGGGAATTACGGGAAAAAATTAAAGTAAAATGAATATATAAAAAATAAATTTCGGGTTTTTTTTAAAAAATACACAAGGATATGAACTGCCAACATTTACGCCAGTATACTTCAAATGATTGGGACCGCTAGGTAGGATATAGGAGTTCTATGCTATTTTCGGTACAAAATACTGAAAGTTCAATCTTTTCATGTAGCCTCATTAGTCTTACTTTAATAAATGTTGACAACAAACGAGGTATTTCTTGCCCACTTATTGGTATTTCGTTCCCTCGAAATACGAGTGTAATACGAAATCCTTCACATTCAATTCCGATTTCCCTTCCCGCAAGGGAACGAAATAATCTTTTGCAAGGTCAAAATAATGGGAACAAATTAAGCATTATCTTGTTAGCACGAAACACAATCATAGCTTTTCTTAAGGTACTTCTCGGGCTCTGGTAACTTACGATCCTTTCCAAAAGCAATTCGATCAAAATATTCCGCCAATGGCTATTACAGAGGCAATGGCGTCGTCAGGGTACTGACCTTAAAGTAGACTTCCACACCATAGCCGAGGAAGAAGATGACGGCTACGATCATCAGACATGCAAAGCAGCAATTACAAACTTTGGTGATCAGCTTCTGGGAAAGATAATTGTGATAAGTGAATTGTAATGTTACAATCGAAATCGTATTTCACCTGCGTTGGCGAATTAATTCCTGACATTTCTAATTCCTCTCTAATGAGTTCAGCTCTCTCCCTCTCGCTCAGTAATATTTATCTCATCAATGTCTAAATCATATTGAATCAAATTGAAATTGTAACTTAATCTAACATGAATGATATTCGATATCAATTCTATTGTCATTTTCACATCCAACCAACTAACGCAATCTCCTCCCCTCTGCTAATCTTGAAATCTATATTTTGTAATTTACGATTGATTACACAAATATATTTGAATTTTTCAAATTCAAACCCCAGGAATTGTAGCTAAGCAGGTTGTAAGTTTTACTGGAAGACAATGGGTGGACAACGGTACCTTTCTCCCACCTCTCTCTCCTGCTATTTTCAATCAAGGAAAACTTACAACTGTGTCTGCATCGTCTATGACGTCAGTGGCGACGAGTTGGATGAACAGAAGAGCGTACATCAAAAAGTTGAACATAAGGAACCCGATGATGGATTTACTCAAAAACCGCGGCTTGTCGAACTTAATGTCGCCAAGGTGAAACGCCTGAAAATATTTAAGAAAAATGTGCTGTGAGACAGAACTGATCAATTTGTCTCAAAGAGCTTAGTCTAGATCCACAGCCGATGATATATCAGAATTCAGGTGCTTACCTCGGCCCAAAAACATATGATAAACGAAAATCCCGAGAGCATGACAGGATAGAAAGCACTGGAGAGATTGGAAGAGGCAATGTCAGATATGCTCCACTGTCAAAATAATAATCAAATATTATGACATTATTATAAAAGATTGAGAATCACAATTTTTTTTAATGATTTTTGCAAAGAATTTGGCTATTCTCACAGTTGCAGATAGTCTTGATAACTATTTATAGACATAACGTAAATTTCTCTTATTTCTTGCAAGAAAGTATTGGTTGTATAAATGTAAAGTATACAAAGTGCATGTATAAGATACCCCTTTACATACAAGAATCTGTTTCACATTGATATATACAAAATTCTTACTTTCTTATCACATACCTTTGTAAAGAAGTAAATGCCCCTGATAGCAGTGGCAAAAAATGTCAAAAAGTAGAGAAGTTTTTGGGCATTTATACGAAGGACCTTCTTTATGGACTTATTCTTTTGCCTGCTGTATTCGTTGTGGATACATAGCACCTGTTCAACAAAGGGACATACATGTAATATAGGGGAAAATACACACGTTTACTAGAGATTAATAATCTGTATAAAACGATATATTGTGACTGAATAGTTAAAATTTAGAGAAATTTGCTTCAATTTTCAAAATAACTTCATAGCTCATTGACTTTTAAAAGAATTGGTACTCAGTAATTTACATTACTAGTACTTACCAGCTGAATAATTGCAACAGCACTCAATGCAACAAAAATGCTTCCAAATGCCACAAAATAGCCCGTGTTTTTATTTTGACAGAACTCTCCTGCATACTGCACCTAAAACATACATCGGTTTAAAAAAAATTCAAAATACATATCAACCTTCAATATTAGATAATCTGCATGATAGGCTGAGGCTAATACACCAACATCACGTGTTGTCTGAAGATAACCACACTCCGGACAAACGTGAATGTGCTGGTGGAGGACGGGGGTCACGATAAGAGAGCGGTCAGTGCATGCACTGCAAACATACAGTACATAGAGTAGGACATCGAACGTCTGGAGACACCTATGTAAATCATTAGGATTAAAACTCTTAGTGTTGAATATCATTATCGGCCGCAGGACCTATTGGTAGTTAAGTTAGAAAGTGCGCATAGGAAAAGGAGAAGTCATTGTTTAGTGTTTCTTTATCAACAATATGTATAAAGACTCTGAATAAAAGATTTTAAAAAGATATGTACAAATAAAAGTACTTTAAAATAACTATAATCAATGCGTTCCATTCTTATTCATTATTCAACAAACATGGTTTTAAAAAGTGCTCCCCAAATGGCAGTGTGTAAAATATAGAAGCCATTCATTGTGGGTTTCCAGTTATTAATTCGATGAATGAATGTATAAAAACAAGGTCTCTTGGTTTGAATATGCTGTGGCTTCAATCACTTTAATTTATGTATATTTTGATTGATGCTTGTTGAAAATCCGTAACGTGCAAATCAGATTTGCAGACAGCAAGCCAATCCAGCAAATGCTATCACCATCATCATGTGATAAAGTCTTTCATTCTGTTTATCATATATTAACCACAACACTGGAGCATCTTTGATTTCTGCAATTTCTTTTTTACATTCAAAATCTAATAATCATATTTGCATATTATCATGATTTTTAGAAATCAATTTAGCTTCTTCACTCCAAGCATGGGCAGATTTAGGATTTCAATGTAGAAGGGCGAAGAAAGAATATAAGAGACAAGGGTATGTTGGTCTGTCTGTATGTTTATTTGGAAATAGCATGTAATATTTGAAATCTTAGCGGGCTATTTGATGCTTTGCATCAAAGTTATCTTGTTAGTTTATGATTTGGTAACCATTTCCCTTAATGGAATCTTGGAAGCTTTAGCACTGTTGCTAAAAGAGTATTTGATATTTATCTCGAAACCATTTCTTATTCCTGGAAGCTTTGTTTAAAGGTCATTCTTCATTCCTAGACTCATCAAGTGAAGTTTTGCTGCAGAAGTTAAGTAAATGTTTCGAATTTCATCTGAAAACCATTAATTACAATGTGTGGCCAGATGACTTTACTTCTAACATTAAAAAAAAAAAAACAATAGGTGTCATCTGATTCCTCGTGTGAATTTTCTACTTTCCGGAATGTCTAAAAGTATCTGACGTTTCATAAGGAAACATTCTCAAAATGTGTGATCTGGTGACCTTGATCTAAAAAGCAGTATGGTTCATTCTTTAGTCACAAAAAAGTTCAAATGGTCGTCGTGATTATCGTTACCGAGTTCAAATAGTCTAGTGCATCGTCTTCCCTCCAATACACTGGACTGGGACAAGACTACATGTACGAAACTTAGTAAATCCTTACCATACAGACACACATTCCATTGTCACAGGTCCCGTGACCAGAACAATTGTGTTGGCACCCCTCCCTGTCCGCCATGCCCCTAAAGACCAGTGTCAACCACTCAAACCTCCCGGCTGTCGTCTGTAGGGCCCTATCCACAGTAGATGTTAAATCACTATCCAACTGATCTCTTCCCGCCTTTGAGGAGTGTACAGAATCGCTACCGAAAGACGAAACTTTGGTAAAGAGTTGTTGATTGAAGGTAACTTCCATTATACTCTTAAGATCATGTTCTACGAATGTCTGTATTTGTTTACGGGTAGTCTGAAAAATTGTGTTATCAAGAGTCACGTGGCTGTCTGCTTTCAGATAACAGCATATTTAACGCAATGGTCTCATATCTAATTATAGATAATGTGTATTAAAAATGACGTTAACCTTACCCATCTTATGAATGATTTATTTCGAGGCCATAATGAATACTTAGGGAAGAAAGTGTATATTTTCTTGTCTACAAAAATTATGTTAGATATATGGAAAATGTGGCACATTGGACAAGATCTGACAGCAACTCCATATCAAATTGCATACAATATCGTTTCTGTTTTCTGACATACAGTCTGCCGTAGGAAAAAAGTTTATTGATCCAGGGAGAGTTTTTTCTCTCTCTGACCCTCACTGATATTGGACAGGGGAAAACATTGCAGTGAGATAACAACACAGACACAGGTTGATGGTCCAAAGTCCACGTCTGTGTCGGACTATTCATGACTGTATTGCACCCACAGTAGACTCTCTGATAGGAAAGATAACTCGTAAAAGTACTTTTGTTTTTACGATTCGCTATCATGTAGCCCATTTTGGAACTCTCAGTTTGGACATGGAAAATAGATGGATTGTAATGTTTTTTTACGTTAATGTAAACATATTAATGGCGATATAAAACTTAGGAGATTTGAGAAAAGATACTGATGGCAATGAAATGTAAATGAAGTAAGAATGGTTAACGAGGGACGTCTATCCGTTGACCATTCGAGGTAATGGCGTTATCCTTGACCAGTTGCAGTAATGTAGTGGTCATATGACATTATCTGTTGACCAGTGGTGGTAACGGTGTTATTCTTGACCAGTCGAGGTAATGTAGTGCTTATATTGCGTTAGTTTCGCAACCTAGAGGTTTGATTCTCGATTCCGACTTCATGTCAAACTCACGAAGACATTCAACATAGGTAGTGACTGTTCCTGTGCAGAACGCCCGGAATTAGAAGTGAGCGTTACGGAACTTTCGGATATGACCTTAAAAATGGAGGACCTGTGTTACGGTATATTTAAGGCAATCCCTTTAGCCACTTGATAATTTTAATGAAAGGTTTTGATAAACTTGCGCAGACCTTTAACACAATAAATCCAACCTTGAACTCACAAAAGCTCGAGATTAGCGCACGTGCGCGTGTTATCTGAACCGCATCCAATGAATATATAATGCACCCACCATTAATTCCATTCTGTTAGTAATAATTAGCAGCGGAAAAGATTATAGATCTACAGTTGGATCCAAACTTAAACAGCAAATGAGAAAACTGTATCAATTAAACTTAAGTTCTTAGCATACATCTGTAACTGGCATCCGGTGGGAGACTATCCCAGCATCCTCCGTGTCAAAACATTGTTTCTTTGTAAGTTACAATGTAAAGCCGATTCTAAGCAGTGATTTGTTTCTCGTAGGTTTTTAGGCAATGTTGTTTTCGTGATAGCGGAACCACCAGGGATTATGATCAGGCGGTTTTGAACATGACTGCGATTTTCTTGAAAGCATTTATATTCACATTTACATTTTTATCGTTGTGATGGTTGTTTTCTTATGAGAAGCTGTTGCTATATTTTTAAAGACATTTTCTGTTCAAATGAGCAAACTTTTTTTTTCGTTTTCATTACCACGAGCCACCAGAAGGAAGTGATGGAATGGTTTGGGGACCTGAGATATGTGTGCTGCACTAGTTTACAATGATATCCCTTTTAAAATTTTACAGCGACTTTACAGTCTGTTGAGTGAAAATTGGAAGACGTCAATTATTTCGCCAACATCTGAGCAGGATGCAGACTGCATCAAAATAACCAAAAACATACATGTTTTCAAGTCGGTAATGAACCAATAGTCCGTCTAAATAATCAAAGTGCCTCATTACTTGGATAACATGGAACTATGAAAACCAAAATAATATTCGATCTGCTACCCTAGGTCATTCGCTACAGGGAAGTTGGTACGATTTTCAAAATGGGTTAAATTATGTATTGAATACATGTCATTAAGTCATTAAACCTTCATCTTGCAGGCAGGAAGAAGTCTGAACAGTACGTCATGTACTCTCAATACAGTCATGCATGTGGGATATATGCTTAAAGTTCAGTTGTATATGCTACTCAGTGTAACTGGCAAAACATTACAACACTTTCCTTCCTCCACTCAGGGCCTTTGAGCAGGGAGGGATCTTTATCGTGCCTCACCTGCTGTGACACGGGGCCTCGGTTTTTGCGGTCTCTTCCGAATGACCGCCCCCATTCAGTCGCCTCAAACTACACGCAAGGGGATGCTGAGGACCTATTCTAACCCGGATCCCCACGGGTCTAGTGGAAGATGAATTTATTTTTTTTTTAAATGACACTACTAGGCTTTCGTACACCACCCTTTCCTTTTGCTGCACTGCACTGCCTCATTTTGTGCACCTTCTTTTTGCTATAGTGCCGGTAAGAGTTTTAAGGATTTTTGTGCACCAATGTTTGGGGTATATTTAGTTAGTCTTTTGCACCACTGTTTGTACATTTTTACCGGGTATTGGCGTGTCTACTTTGTTCTGATTCGAGCCCAACCAACCAATTGTAAAGTAAGATTTTGCAATATGAATTTTAGTTTCTAATCATTTGTTAGTTTTGATAATAACAAATTCACAAAATGAGATCTTGTATTTTGTTTGTACGGCAAAAACAAGCTGCGAATTTCTACTTCCATTTCCTCGACAAAGTGTATGGATATAAACCCTGTTCTGCGTGTATTTGATACGGAAATGAAGTATTCAGAAACTTCGGCTGGAAGTAGATTTCAATCTCTGGTTGTCTCCAATCTTCGCTAGCCAAGGGTGACGATACACGGTGTGTGTATCGTCACCCTTGGCTAGGGAAGATGGGTTGTCTCAAGCAAGCGATTGTAAACAATATAACACTGCAAAAGACGTTGATTGATTGATTGATATATTATTGTTTTACGTCCCACGAGAATATTTCACTCATACGGAGCCGTCACCCATGCTGGTGAGGGCTGGAAAATTTAGGCTATGCTCGGCACTCGGCCTTTGAGCAGGGAGGGATCTTTTTCGAGCCACACCTGCTGTGACACGAGACCTCAGTTTTTCCGGTCTCATCCGAATGACCGCCCCATGCAGTCGCCACGAAAATTTGCGCTATTAAGAATAACACTGGAAAATATTCTAAGTCGATAAACAGGAAGTAGATGTGGACAGGTCTGAAATCGGATCCCACGAATAGGACCACCACGATGATAAATGTCATGAGGCTACGATAAGTAGTTACTGAGTTAAAGTGTTACAGAATTATTTCCCCGCCCGCCCCGCCATTTTATATAAGCCGGTTTTGCATCGTGCAACCCGGCCAAAAATACAAAATAACTTAATCAGTCTCAAGGTCATACTTTAAAGCTCAATGTCATATAATATATTGCATATTAGGCTTGCAAATGGTAATAAAGGGTTGCAACTGAGGTCGAGACTACCGGTATGTTGTCTGTTGTATTACAATGAACGATGACCCGTGGGGATCCGGGTTAGAATAGGTCCTCAGCATCCCCTTGCGTGTCGTAAGAGGCGACTGAATGGGGCGATCATTCGGATGAGACCGAAAAAAACCGAGGCCCCGTGTCACAGCAGGTGTGGCACGATAAAGATCCCTCCCTGCTCAAAGGCCCTGAGTGGCGAGCATAGGCCTAAATTTGGAGCCCTTCACCGGCATTGGTGACGTCTCCGTATGAGTGAAATATTCTTGGTGGGACGTAAAACAATAAATAATCAATCAATCAATGATGTCGCTATGGCTATCACTGGCTGTCCAGTCCTAATTGTCAGTTACCCGGAAATTGGGAAAAATTCAGAAAGGACAGAGCTCCAGATGGCATGAAGACGGGATTAAAATTAACCAAAACAAATTATCGGGGTTTACTTGTGATTCTCGTTTTAAAAATGAAAGTTGCTGGCACGGTGGAATTGAGCTCATACTTAATTGCTGCCAGGTCCTAATTCTTCGTGGTATGTGCTGTAGAAGACGGAAACGTCGTGAAACAGGTCTTTGTGAGAGAAAATTGACTATATCAGTGTTCTAATTCAATATCCTTCCAATCTGGTAATCTAGCTTCCAGTGTCTTTTATTTGCATTTCTTTAACAGCTTTTTTAAGGTTAAAAATGGCAGATCGTATTGCAATGCCATTTTGGAATGTTTTAAGGTGAAACTTGAAATATACAATGTACTTTGAACATTGTCTTTAGGCATAAAATGTCAGATTGATACGAAGACAATGTTTTAAAGATGTTTTCAGAAATTTTGTATCCAAGTTTGGTGGATTTTTGGTGCGTTTTCCGCTCTTTATAGGATGGGTTCTGTTTAAAAGTGACATGATGTAGCTTAAGATCCGCGGCACACTATTTTTTCTGTATATAAGAATTACCAAATATCTCCGAACCTACCTATCTATAGTGCCATGTTTGTATTCAATCAATAGTAATATTGCAGTTGAGAAAGTCTTAATTAAAACTTTACACCCTCAGATAACTGTAATCCTGGCGCAATAATGATAATGTGCATGTACACTGAATCGATTTACTATAGATATACAATCATAAGCATTTGCAGCAACTTTCAAATACGGCCATCAAGTAATCAGCCGGGGACCTTGATGAGAGAGAGAGAGAGAGAGAGAGTTATACAAGTTACAATGGGTTCCTGAACTCCCGGCCTGAACTCCAAGACTACAATCAATTCTTGGTCATCAAATCATCCAAATGTTGAAAAATAAAAGGATTCCATTATCTGTCACTATTTCATTTACATTTTGTACAACCTTTAATCATAAGTTGTATTCAAACTTTTTTGCAAAACTTGGGTGTTTGATTTATTCGGTATGACACTTTCAATATATTTACTAGGAAGAATTTTACATACGCCAATCGCAACTCCTCAGGCCTTTCCGGGAAGCTCAACGTAGTACATTTTCTCTTGGTTTTGTTTCAAGTTGATAGAATCGCTAAAAGACCATTACACAGAACCTTTGAAAGTCAAACTGCAAACATCAAAAATCATTTATTCCACGTGCAGACGATTTTAGTGCAAATTTGATGGAATAGTGATGAACTTAATTCTAGTATTCAAAATTACATCTAGTTTGAAGGAAACATTTTGCAACATTAGTTTGCAACAGACGCTTTGACTATGACTACAGAATTGTTTGAATATCCTTGAAAAATTCTGTTCAATTGGAAATTACAGGTCAATGTTGAAAAATCTAAAATTCTTATTCTAAATTCAAATGGTAAATGTGTGTCAATGAGTTTACCTTGACAGAAATGTACTTCAAACAGTGTCTAAATCTGTTATCTTGAATAACCTTGAATGTAATGGAAACTTGAATTTAGCAATTGCCAGTTCTTATGGAAAGGTCAGAAAAGCTTATTTTAAGATGAAGAAAATTATTTGGTTTGGATTAATCATGTAAATTATTGGAAAAAACTATTTTGATTCTATAATAACACCAATTCTTCTACTATTTGTTTGTTGAGATTTGGGGTATTACACTAACATTGGTGAAAATTTCAGTCATAGAAAAATTTTCATAAAAGTATTATAAAGTGAAATATTAGGAGTACATAGTAAACTAGTAATGCTCCTTGCAGAGAGATTTGGGTAGATTACCCTTGTGGACTAGAGTACACTTTTCAAGCATAAAATTTTGGAACCATCTTATTACTTCTGAAATACTTTAGTGCATAAAATTTATAAAGCAACAATCCGCACAAATTCTTGGACAAAAAATATTTTTCCATTGTCAATAACTTAGATTTTCATTTATTACTGAAAAAAGCTCAATACAATCATTTCTGGGAAGTATAAAACAAAGGATAACAGATCAATGTTTACAAAGAAGAACTGGCAAAAATTTATAATTCACCAAAACAATTTTTATCATGTTATTTTTGATAATTTTTAAACGCTGTTGCATACATTGATATTACTCACTAGAAAAGCAGAAAGGTCAATTATCAGTAGCATGAGACTGAGTGCACACAATCTTGCAATAGAAAAAGGAGACACATGTCTATACCACGACATGAAAGATTTTGTAATATATGCAAAACGAGTGCAATTGAAGATGAATTTCATTTTCTATTTTAATTGTCAAAAATACAACCATCATAGAGAAATTTTTTGAAAGAAACTTGTTAAATTTTTCTCAAAGATCACATATATCTAATATTCAAAAAGTAAAGCTCTGTTTTAATAGTAAAGCCCCAAAATTGCTCAAATAACATACTCATTCATCACAAGTTATTTTATCTAGAAATGCTCTGCAAGAGAGGACTAGTATACATAATTCATACTTAATATGTACATGTACTTTTTTAACAATATTAATATGTTTGCTGAGGACATGCAGTATGTGAATAATACAATTCTTGACATGTTGGGCCTTTGCCAATTATTTGTAATTGTTTGTGCAATAAATATCTATCTATCTATCTTGGCCAACACTGTGGAATGCCTTACCATTAGGATTACGTTGTTGCCAAATCATTGCACATTTTTAAAACAACTCCTAAAAGACTTATTTCTTTACTTGCTTTAATATCTACATTCAATAAGACATTCTTAGATTTTAGGTGAAAATTTATATACTAAACAAATTCTTTTTATAAGGCCACTACCATTGAATGCTCACTTTTATGCCGGTATGTGTGTGTATATATATATATATATATATTATATATATATATATATATATATAATATATATATATATATATATATATATATATAATATATAATAATATAATATATATATATATATATTTATATATATATTAATGTAAGCGCTTTAGAGATTTGATTGATTAGGGCGCTATAACAAATTTTAGAATTATTATTATTTATATTAATGTAAAGGCAAGATAACGAACAGTGATCAATCTCGTAAGTCCCTAAAATAGAATACAAAATCAAGAGTTTGGGCAATCACGGACGCCCTGGACATACCAGAGGTGGGATGCAGGTGCCTAGGAGGAGTAAGCATCCCCTGTTGACCGGTACACACCGCCGTGAGCCATTAGTCTTGATCAGGTAAACGGAACAATCCGTAGTCAAATCAGTGTGTTGAAAAACGGCTTAACAATGGCTATGAAACACATCAGACAGCATTTGACTCAATGATAGGTCATATTGGTAACTAAATTGTTATAACGACCATAGAATTTACGAAATGCTGCCTTTAAACCGTGACTGTTGTAAACCCCTGCAACAACTTGTCTGTAAGTAGCTTGCCTCGATTCAAAAACTGATCATACGCAGAACAAGCTCTTGCAGTATCGAATAAGTTGAGAGACATACACACATTATGCAGGTGATGATTGGAATATTGCTACATAAATATTAATTTAGTCACATTTTGTATTTACATGTAAAGGCAAAGATAACGAACAGTTATCAATCTCGTAAGTCCCAAATAGAATACAAAATGCTAATTCATTTTCTATAGGATTAATTATCCTATTGAAAATCATAGGAGTTTTTCTCCTCTGAAGGATTTTTTCTCCCATAGGATAATGATGTAAAGGCAAGATAACGAAAACAGTGATCAATCTCGTAACGTCCTAAATAGAATACAAAAACAAGAGTTGGGCAAACACGGACCCCTGAACACCACCAGAGGTGGTTCAGGTGCCTAGGAGGAGTAAGCATCCCTGTTGACCGGTCACACCCGCCGTAAGCCCATTAGTGCTTGATCAGGTAAACGGAACAATCCGTAGTCATATCAGTGTGTGAAAAACGGCTTAACAATGGCTATGAAACACATCAGACAGCATTTGACTCAATGATAGGTCATATTGGTAAACTAAATTGTTATAACGACCATAGATTTACGAAATGCTGCCTTTAAACGTGACTGTTGAAACCCCTCAAACAACTTGCTTAAGTAGCTTGCCTCGATTCAAAAAACTGATCATACGCAGAAACAAGCTCTTGCGTATCGAATAGTTGAGAGACAAACACACCATATGCAGGTGATGATGGAATATTGCAACATAATATTAAATTTAGTCAATTTTGTATTTACATGTAAAGGCAAAGATAACGAACAAGTGATCAATCTCGTAAAGTCCCAAATAGAATACAAAATGCTAATTCATTTTCTATAGGATTAATTATCCTATTTGAAAATCATAGGAGTTTTTCTCTCTCTAAGGATTTTTTCTCCCATAGGATAATGATGTAAAGGCAAAGATAACAACAGTGATCAATCTCGTAAGTCCTAAATAGAATCAAAAACAAGAGTTTGGGCAAACACGCCCTGAAACACCAGAGGTGGGTTCAGGTGCCTAGAAAAGTAAGCATCCCTGTTGACCGGTCACAGCCCGCCGTGAGCCCATTGTCTTGATCAGGTAAACGGGAGCAATCCGTAGTCAAATCGGTGTGTGAAAAACAAAGCAGCGCTTCTCATCTTAAGAACTGAATATTCCAGGCTACTGATAACTAAGGACTTGAAAACATTCGAAATATCTCGAAGTGTGAGAACTTGTGTGAAATCCCAATCACATTATGAAATAAGAAATACTAATTTTCCTCGAAAGGCTGGAGTACATCGCACATGCCAAACACGGAATAGATTTGACTTATATTACTTATGATGAATTCTGTGGAAATGCTATTAATGAAATGAATAGCGCGATATCCCAATTTTATTGGACAAGTGACCCGTGGGGGTCCGGGTTAGAATAGGTCCCCAGCATCCCCTTGCGTGTCGTAAGAGGCGATTGAATGGGGCGATCATTCTGATGAGACCGGAAAAAACGAGGCCCCGTTGCACAGCAGGTGTGTCATGATAAAGATCCATCCCTGCTCAAAGGCCCTGAGTGTCGAGCACAGGCCTAAATTTGGAGCCCTTCACCGGCAATGGTGACGTCTCCATTTAAGTGAAATATTTTCGAGTGGGATGTAAAACAATAAATAATCAATAAATCAATCATTGGACAAGTGGACAGAAAAATTCAAACATAATAAACTTGCTGGAACAACGAATCAACCTTACTGTAGAAAAACACGCGACAAAATGAGAAATAATACTCCAAGGTAAAAAATATTCCAAAAAATACCAAAATGAATAACTAAATTATTTTAATGGAAGAAAAAGATTCAATGAACTTTACAATAAAACAAAAATGAGAAATAATACTCCAAGGTAAAAAATATTCCAAAAAATACCAAAATGAATAACTAAATTATTTTAATGGAAGAAAAAGATTCAATGAACTTTACAATAAAACAAAAATGAGAAATAATACTCCAAGGTAAAAAATATTCCAAAAAATACCAAAATGAATAACTAAATTATTTTAATGGAAGAAAAAGATTCAATGAACTTTACAATAAAACAAACTTAGCAGTGAAAGTTACTAAACAAAATATTTTCAATCTTTTTACCTTCGATATATTTACCTTTTGAAATGATAGCGTCTTCCCCATCAACGGCAACGTGCTTAGTGTGCGTATGAATATTGATAAATATAGTACCGCTATTTCAACGGCTGGGGGTATTCCAACAAAAATGAAAGTAAAGTGTATGAGCGAGCACACTTTTAACGAAGCGCAAATGCGATTTATGAAGTGCTTGTCTACTGGGTAATAAAGCGTAGTAGTTCATGCCATCATGTATTTTCATATATGATTGATTGATTATTTCTTGTTTTACGTCCCTCTCGAGAATATTTCACTCATATGGAGTTTTCATATATGAAATTTATCTCTTAGATAACTAAAGTAAATCTGGGAAAGTCAAACACTGGGAAAAAAAAAAAAAAAAAGAAAAAACAAGAGGCCCACAGGCCCCACCGGTCAGATAAGTATAATAGCCCATATAGGAAGTCTTATACTTGCATTTAAGCCTTAATATGGAATCTATCACCTTTTAAAATATGAATTCATATGATTCCAGAAGAAACAAGAGCAAGGCCAACGTAGCATTATCTACGCCCGTCATAATTGTTTCAGAGAAGACAGAATGTAGATATAGAGAAGGCAATATTATTCAGAGTTATGGCCCAGACAATGTTAATAGCACTATACGCAATGTGACCTTCATCTATGACAAGTGACCTTGGCTCAAGGTCAAAACACTTTCAAGGTCAAGGGCAACAATATTCCAATCTATGCATGCAGTGAAAGGTTATGGCCCGGACAATGTTAAAAACATACGCGACCTTGGACCAATAATCTTGTCTTTTAAGGTCATGACACATCCCTTGGTCTAGGCCAACAATTCTGTGAAATATTATTTAAATCCACGCACTCAATGAAAAGTTATGGCGCGGACAATGTTTAAACTGCTATGTGCTTTGTGACCAGTGACCTTGGCTCAAAATCATGACACTTTACTGGGTCTAGGCAACACTTCTCTTAAGTATAATTTCAATCCATGCACTAAGTGAAAAGTTATGGCTTGGACAATGTTAAAACCATAATGTGCATCGTGGCATTGACCTTTGACTTGTGAACTTTAAGATCATACACTTTCGTGGATCCAGGGCAAGAATTCTGAGAAATATTGTTCAAATCTACAGATAAGAAGTTATGGCCCGGACAAACTATTTCGACCAGACGCCGGAGGGTGTTGCGAATCTGCAATGTATTGACATTTT
>CAJDSM010031666.1:8016-21926 GCA_903981925.1 Ostrea lurida
GCACGCACACTCTCAGTGACAGCACAGAATCACCTGATGATTCCAAGACGCCCTTACGACTAAACTGAGGAAATTCTAGCGAATCATGATGTCCTAAATTTACAGTCCGCATGGCAATTTGCAGATCACTGATTCCAATACACTCCAGCAGTCCCCTTTCCAACATAATTAATGACGGTGATAACTATCTTTAAAATCCACTTCTCTCCTTAGGGGCCAATCATCACAATGTGGCAGGTCAGATGGGTTAGACCAGTGAATGGCCAGATAGAGCTCTATTATAGGGTCTAACCGGAGATTCAGGGAACTCGGGTTCGACCCCAGTCTGTTCATTTTCATTTCTCCTTTCCTGTTCTATCTAGCTTCTGGAACGCAGATGAAAAATGCTCGCAGAGATAAGACTTGGCAACGTCTCACACAAGTGTTTAAAATATTAAGAAGGAGGATGATGAGGGGTCAAGATCGATCAGCAGATGGATGAATAGATTAGTTGGTGCGAGCACCTGACACATTTGGGGCCCGGTTACCCGGTCTGCGCGTGCATTTTCTCCCTTCCTGTTACACAGCACTAGATACTCTACCACTGTATGGTTCAATTTCTGGCACCTACAGAAGGTTAACATATTCTACAAGCAACTACACACTCATGATTATTAAAAGCTATATATATTATGTAAGTCTGTCATAGAGTGATAGAGTGGATGACCTGCAATAGGATGTAAGCCTTCAACAGCAAAACTAGGCAATAAACTTCTAACGTGGTCCAAAAAATATTCCGGTTCAAAAACTGTTTACTTCATACATAAACATATATCCAAAAACCGATGATACACAGTACCTAGTACCTCATTTGAATTTAAAATGCACTCATTCGTGTACACAAATAGCTGTGTACAAAAGCGGTAGAGATACATTTGTAAACATCCAGTCAAATTTGAAATAAAATGATAAACAACTAAGTATAATAGTTTCGTTCCAATAAATATGGAATTTGTCTTAATTCACAGTATATGTGATAGAGCATTATAACTGGTTGCATTTTATATGTAAACAAAACTGAACAATTCGGTATACAAAAGTACACTAGAAGTCAGCTTGTAATACATTGGGTTACCATTGTAACATTTCAGAATGCAATACTAATCATTAACAAAAGCATCTAAAAACGTACAACGCACTTTACATCTGAAAATACAAATAACTGTAGTAACAAATAGGAAATGCCCCAACGATATATCCATTTTACACATTTGTATCACATGAACAACCACCTCCCCCTTCTTTCTGCTAAAATATAAATCATGTACAAAATTGCTCTTTTCTCTTCGTGATCAATGAATTGTCAAAAATAGTTTACTTTCAAATCAGTTAAAGTACGCTTCACGATATAAAAATAAATTTCAATATTCGATTATATGACAGCCACGAGGTTATCAAGACTATCCTTTCAGCCGTATCATATTCTTTAGTGGTAATAAAGTTAATACAAGCGACAGCCTTGTCCCACATCCCAAACAATTCCTACATTTGATCAGGGCAACACTGCAATGTCAGTATACACCACATCTACTGCTTCAACTGAATATATAACAAAACAGGATACAATTGAAATCAGTAGGAAGTAAAACACAGAAACATTGCATACGAAGTGTGAATTTTCATCACAACAACTTTTAGCATCTAAGCACACATTTCCTTAAAACTTTTGAAGCACTAGATTTCATTTACAACTGTATCATCCAACTAACACACTACATTGCTCAAGTTTCTGTTTAAATTATATTTTCTACGAGTATTTTCAAACACATCACAATAAAAGAAAATTGCTACTCTTACAGAAAGTGGCACGCAAGGGTAAAACAGCTCTCGACTTCACAAGCTAAGTCTACTCATTCAAAAATCCAATTTAAACTCTGGTTCGTAACTTTACACCGGGGAGGAACTAAAAAGCTACCGTTTAGATTCACTAAAAATGCTCTGAAGGTTGCAACTCTTTACGGGAAAAACAATCCGTACACAATAGAATTGAACATCACAAAACTATCTAAAATAATAAATCTTGCATAAATAATCTACACGCTACTCGTTAATTGGTTTAGTGTTCTTGCGAGACGAATATTTGGTGTGGTAAATTACTGCAAGAATACTCGGTATAATATACACGGTGTAAACAACAAAAGTCGTCACAGTATTGTACACCACCACAGTCAGATCAAGAGGCCGCAAATTTCTGTCAAACATGAAACACACAGAACGACATACTTCTAATTATCCATACTAGAAAAATAGCTACATCATTATGGTTGTCATCTTTTTATATCATTATGCTATACTCCTACGCGTCTCACTCTTTTCGGTGGGTGATTATTTGTCCATAGAAATATCACAGAATCTCACGGCATGGATAGTCCCCATCGTTAAAAACAGAATCAAAAATTTCTCAATTTTAAACAAAAAATACTGACCAAAGAAAGACGGAAGGCGTTTTCTTTGTGAATGGACTTAAAATGTCTACTAATGGATAACAACTTTTGTAGAGGATATAAGAATGAAAGAAAAAAAAAAAACTTGCTACAATACAAAGCAACAAAAAAACATGAAAGCACTATAAAAGAGTTTAAGGTTTTCTTTGTGTCTTTGGACAAAACCTCGATGCAGAAGCACTATCGTTGTTTGCACGACAAGCTGTATCGATCATGTCCACTAATTTCCGTTTGTCAATGAAACTGCATATCCCACTCGACTCGAGAGCTGCTCGGATCGCATGTCAAGAACATTCCCTTATCTCATATTTGTTGCCTTGGCCTATCTGTCCATCTGCCAGACCATCTTGCTCTGCGCCTGTTAATGACAACGAAAAAAAAAACCATCATTTAAATCTACTCACTTAAAGAAAATCCTTTCTCTGGAAACAGCACATAAAATTCAGGAATCTGTGCAGTATACATGAAGATGTAATACTTGGTTTAAAAGGGAATATAACTTTCACAGAGGAAATTCAACATATCTATCAGAGAATTGTTCCTTAACACTTACGGCTAAGTAACATCCTTACATATACAATATTCCACAAAGAATTGGGAAATATCTTTCTTAAAGTAATTGTCCCTACCTTGAGATGCTGGACATAACATCTTCTCCATTGGATGTGTCAGATCTCACCATTCTGTTAAAATCTGTCCTCCAGGTTACTACGGTCATGAAGGAGCTGAAGAGGATCGTATCCTGGTTCAAGCAAATAAAATCATTTAGTACTTCCCGAAACTGAAACATAAATTCCTCTTATTGAAATGTAAAATTCTATAAGCATGTTTTGGACGATCCGATGTATTCACAAACTGGCCTTGCTAGTGATAACTTACCTTTATGTTGACGATTGGAATATTTTGCCGACACAATGAGTCAGATTTTGGGTCTTTGAGGCTAAGAATGCCCTGAAGGTTCTTCCATACATTCCGAGTAGTAAGCCATCTTTTATAACAGCACACTAATCAGGCTCCAGTTCAATCCACGGAGATTCCCGGTCGGTTGGGTGCTCAAGGCATACATGTATAACTGAAACACAGTCAAACACATTGTGATAGCACAGAAACGCCACAATCAGCTCGGTGACAGCAAGTCATCGCACGATCAAACCTCCAACATACCAATCAACCTCTTATCTCGAACTTAATGGACCGAGAAAAATCTTCAAGATATCCATGGATTGAGATATCGAGGATCAAAATACTTTAAAAAATGGATTCTGAATCCACTCGAATAGTCATAGTATTCCACGATATCAGGGCTTCAGATACTGACTCAACTTATTTAAACATCAGTCCCCCACTTAACTAATATCATGCAGGTTCGGTATTATTGATACATAGCTATTAAATATAATATCCAAACCAAGGCAATTATATATCTTTAATTTGTATTTCATGTGATACCTAGCGCCAATTATCTGCATTGTTAAACTACACCCTTTATAAGAATTTGAAGGTGAATTTTATCGATTCACGCACCGAACAACAAGTCTAAGATACTATACTGAATCTCTCGTGTCTAATATAGAATTAACGCTGATAAAAATAAAATCTTATAACGTTTTTTCAGGTGAATATGCAGAGATGTCCCGACTTTTAGACGTAAACTTTCATCAATGCACTTCACGCATTGATGAGTTTACCGTCCAATTTGGATACTGCATCACCCGAAAAAAATATAAGATTCCATTTCTCTATATCTGCTCACATATTGGTGCAGTGTCTTCTGTAGGTGCGAATGGCGCTACTCTCCTTGAATCATTGTAACTAAGACCCCAGCTGGTGACACTTATTCTAAGTAATCAAGAAATCTGTATACATTGAACCTTAAGTTCCAAAGATTTCAGTTCAGTTTAGTACGATACTACTTAACGTTAGGAAAACCTAGTATTGTCCAGGAAGGAGTCCCATTTCCTGCATACACGCATCATATAGCATTAATTCATATGTATGTTGGAGAATGAAAATTCGTAATAGCTGTAATTCGTTATACGAGTATTCGTTATAATTATCTAACTTAGTCCTCTAGCTAATCACACATTTACCCTAGGCTGACATCTGCCTGCCCACTAACACTATCGCGTCCGGGAAGTGGAATCGGCTTGGGGGTGGTTGCTGGCTGTTAAAATATTGAACATCAAGAACTACAGAAAATAAGATACCCGACGATGATAAACAATTCAAGGGATGATTACTTTCATATACTACATTCTCATTTCATAATGCCCCCATTACGAACGTTAAAACACATTTCTCTGAACTCTCTGCTAATATCTATGAACGTTGATGGAATAAAAAGCAAGAAACATGACAACAAATCAAAAAGAATATGGATTCCGAAAAAAAAGCGATGATGTTCATATAGTAATGTAGAAGATTACCACAGACTAACTATACAATTCACGGTGCGGGTATTCATGAACAAAATAACAAATATTAGCTTGCAAGAACAGGAATAAGCTCGATACATTTATAAAACTCCTCTTTATTGAATGGCATGCATATTAAGCGATTCCACAAGTTTGCAGTTTGTTAATCAATGTCTGCAAAAAATAAGAGACAATAAAGCCAACTGAAAAGGTAGGTGGAAGAAAAAAATGAACCATTACGATCAACAAACTGCAAGCAAAAACTTGCAAAAGCTCAACCAAACTGAAACCGTGGAACATTAAGGCTGTGCAATTGACCTTACATCGGAAGGCCCGACTTGAACTCCAGTGAGTGTTCTTCCACTATTGCTAAATCTCTGCCATGTTTTTTCACAAATATACAAAGTGATTATAAAAATTTCTTTGACAATCATGTTGATCTGTGCATTTCAAACGGACCAATAGACCGGATGGGGCATTGAACACTGAACAAAGGATCCAATTGTGTGTGCAATGCAGGCATTGCCAAGATTTCTTCTGAGAAAGTCATACAGCACAACAGTTATTCCATGAAGTAAATATATGATGTGAATGATAAATACCATCTGCATTACAAATGGTTTAGTACCAACACTTGTTGATCTGTATAACAGACTGTCAAGCTATATGGGCATTGATAAGTAACATGAAAGAGGTGTAGGCAGATTTTGGTTTTAGTATGAGGTACTGTCTTGCAGTCATTTTACAAACACCAGGTAACCTAGTTGTAGTACTAGCAACTGTTACAGTAGACTATATCGTAACTAGAAGGAAGAATCGTGAATTGTCATTTTCAAAGTTTCGAGAAAACCAACACTTTCCTTGTTACTCTCTTGGACAGCATTTAGAGTCTTTGAATAAGTAAGGATTATCGTTGACCCATTAGTATTTTTTTTTCAAAAGTGCTGAAATTAATTGATTCATCGTTTAATCAATTTGTTGAGAATCGTTGGAACTGACAAATTTCAGATCCAAAGTTTATAAACTATGAGGAATAAAACATTGAAAATTGATACTGATTATAGTTCTTCTCCAATGCTCCTGTAAATTATCTATTAGACTACCACTGCAGCAGTGACTGACATTAGCAGGCGTAGCATGACCATATGGGCGTTGCTGCTCCATGCAACAGCTTCGTCCATAACTGCTGAGAATACTTACTTTTTTGATGAAGTCTGATAATGTTGGAACTCAGCTGAAAACAAATAAATACAGCAGTGTGAAGAATGAAAATGCTGAGGAAAAATCAATCGTCAGTAGTGATTTAAGCCCCTAACACCAGGGGCACAGAGAGGAAGTCCACCAAGTATCATCACTATCACTAAAGTCACCAGGTGAGAACCAAGTATACTCATGTAGCAGCCATGCGGAGATTTTTTCTGATCTCCCATGTTGCGACAATACATTGATTGTGACGTCCATTATATTTTTCTATGTTTACGTTACATGGAGAAGCAAAATGTGTATTGTTTTCTTGTAAATTTCAAGTTTAGATTATAGAGGGTTTTTGGGAGAACAGCCTCAAGATTTACGTTTCAAACACGTACAGTGTTAAACCATTTCATCTATGCCGCTTGTCCTAGATTAATTGTTCTGCATTAAAAGTTCAAAAGATATTGTATAATTCTAAATTTTCTGAACAAACCTCTCTAAAGATTTCGCAACTAAACGTGGTAAAACTGTGAAGAAACAAGAATCCTTTTCATTATTACTATGTTTGGATATGGAAATTCAAAGGGGCCAGATTTCGCGTATCTCCCAGGATGAGGCTTTGCCCAAGTCCTACGAACAAGACGATCTTGTTCCCAGATGGTGGAATGTTTTACCCGTATCCCAAAACTCATACTAATAAAGGCATTCTACTAGTGTACAAACATACACAGACAACTGTTACTAGAAGAAACTCCTAGAATGATATCAATGAAGGACAGATTTACTGGCAAGATCATATAGAAACTTACAGGATGAAGTTGATGTCTGCAATCACATTCTTATTCCGGCACATCTATATCTGTAAGTTAGAATGATATAAGCTAACTGCCATCTTATCCAGAATTACAGAGAATATAGTAAAGCGCTGAAAAACAGACAAGAATTACATCAAAAAGTCTTGTCCTGTGAAATTTCAATTGTAAACGGAAAGCCAGCGTTTACAGTTCTGATCCTGTGCCACTTTCTCATTTAATTAACTACTCAGATGTAAAACTGAGATTGTAATATGACAAAAACTGATGTGACATTATACATGTGCACTTTTAAATTTACGGACTTGTCAAAGGAAATCCAGACTTTGGGTCAGATGTTGCTAGCACTAGTGAGGCTCACATGAGACAATTACTGACAGCAAGTATCACCATTCTCAGTATGCAATAGTTCGTAGTTTGTTGGTTGATTAACACCAGGGATAAAAAGATTCAAGCCATTTAATGGAATTTCACAGTGAAACAATGGAGTGACTTCCTGAAATCTGTCAATCATTTACTCAGTCAAATAATAAAAACTATACATCATTGTGCCACCCCAAAGAGGCTTAAGCTCCGCTTTCCTTTTGTTAATCATGCTTTAGCGCAACGTGTTTAGGCGTACAGTGAAACTACCCGAATTGTTCTGCCCCCTGTGCATAGTATGCACAAATTCGAATGACCAAATTCACAAAACAAAAAACCCAATCAAATACACCACTCTGCTTTTTACAGATGTACAAAACACTAGTCTTGTGGAACTTTATTATTTTTGTTTTACCTCAATCACGTTGTAAATCATCTGTGACTCGTAACATAAACTTCCTCTTCTTTTGAGAGTAAAAGTCCATCGTGCCAACCGAAAGAGACTTATGCTGCATACAACATTTGCTGAAAATCTTTAAAGGTAACGAGCCCCTCGAATAAAAAGTCAGAAAAAACTATTGTCAAAATAGTACAAATAAGCTATTCTGACGTTATGTGGAAATTTTCTTGAAATTTGATTGGACATAAATTCCGTACAGGATAGTTTGAGAAGACACTAATTGCAAAATCGCTGTCAACACTCGGAGGCACTAAAACAAGTACTACAATGCAAGACGAGTTGTAAGTCGGAACTGTTAATAACTTTACGCACATTTCCCAGTACCCCATCCGTCTGTCTCCTGGGGCCCCGGGGGACCCTGGTGGTCCTTGGGATTGTAGGAGGTTCCCCTTACTCCTTCATCACCCCTTAAGCCCTGAAAGAAAACGATTTATCCCACCAAGATACTTCACAAACAGACCTGTTCAGATGTAAAATCATAAAATTGAAAACAATGAGGAACCTCAAATTCCTAATTTTCTTATTTAAGAGCATAAAAAAAGATTACTGTAGCACATTTTGGACTGGCAATGGGTTGAACTGCAGATTTCGCGAACATTTTTTTTAAATTGTTTTTACAGTAAACTCATATCTATAAAAAAAAAATAGCAATAAGGATCTACTGAATTCATTTGGTGTTATCTTAAATGGTTCTTAATATAGGACTGACATTACCTTGGGTCCTCTGGGGCCTGTTCTCCTCACGTCCTGTAACAAAAGACTGTCATATTTACATGTGTCACTCTTACATAAATAAAATCATTTTAATACCCAATTCCCAACAGCTGATAGACACCAAACGCATGTTAAGACTTGTTTCACTTTGGGTTAAATTAAATGTTTAATACAGTCACACATGTCATGAATGTTTTTAAATAAATTTTATGTTTTAATACAACACGTCATGACTTGTGATGTCCCCCTTTCTTTTGACAACTTTACAATGTCGGTGAAAGTTTTGAATGACAGTCCCGTTGTTTACACAATACCATGTCCTGGGCCTTTCAGATACCTTCCGGATTCCTGGCAAACACTCTGTCCTTACGGTCTCCCTAAATAAGATAGGCGGGCAAGTTCACGTAAAGACCTTCAAAGATATTCCCTAAAAATACAAGGCAGATAAACTCAAGAATTCCTGCACCAATTCCTGACACCCGTAATGTATGAGCATTGTTTGGAATTCTTTTTTATCAAGAATTAAAACCAATCCTGAGCCATTAGCTGGATAGAAATTGAGATGGAGCATAAATCACTCAATAAAATATCTGAGCATAAAATGGAGTGGGTGTAGTCTTTCTGTGATGATATTTACCTGGCTCCACGAATGACCATCTCCCCACTGTGGACGAGTCGCTGACCCGGGGCACCAGGAGCACTGGGGCCTGATTCCCTTGAATTCCACGCAGCCAAATCAACCGGATCACCACTCTCCATTCCTCGGAAACCTCTACGACCCTAAAAACAACACTCCCTCCATCAAAACACGTGATCAAACACAAAACACACTCCTCACCATCAAACTCGTGGACTAACACCACAGGCAATCTTTTGCTTCAACAAAATTGAGGAAAGTTGGCGCCACTGACACCATTGTCACAACAGATTAACAGTGTATCAACTTAGAAAAATACAATTCATCTGTTGCTAATCACTATTACATTCAACTTTCTCTCGGTCTAAATTCTCAATTATTATTTCAAGCATCATTACTTCATAAATTTACAGAGTTTACACGTCTACTCTACTTATAGATGAAGTTGCTATATAATAAACATCTTTATAATGAAAAAAAAAATTCTCATTAATAATTATCAAATGGTCACATCTTTGATATAATAAACAATTCACGTCAGGTCCCATGACTTTCGTATACTGGAAACGCTATCTGAAATATTTGTACACAGAGCTAATCTACCTCACGGTATCCTGGCATTCCAAGTTCTCTGTTGCGACCAATAAGACCCCGTGCGTCCGATCGGACCCCTTAGCTTCCCGCAGTCACTGGTGCTCCCGCCGCGTGTGTATTAGTTGCGATGTCCATACTGAAAACAAAGTTTGCGTATGATTGGGACAGGACTAATAACCCTTTTGGACGATATGGACATCGTTCTACGTGCTCTCAGAATTGTGCATACTTTCATGTTCTACGATGTGCGATACAGTACTTAGGTGAACGCTAATGCCCATGGGCCACTTGGTTTTTGTAAACAAAGAATTTTGCACAAGTTTTTATTGAGAAATGAGGAAGCATATAAGTGAGCGACGCCAAATTTATCATGGGATCATCTACATATGTACACAAAGCTCAATTTATTCAAAATATCTCTATATTTACAAATTAACATAATCTCAAATATTAAACTGAATATATCATTAACTATTTGCAGATATATTTACTTTATGCTATGTGCACAATAATTCAATTAAAGATCTCTTTTTAAATTGTTGTTATTATAGATTGTCTATTTAATTGTAATATTGCAATTTATTGACGTTTCCTGGAGTGTTTCTGGTATTTTACGCTCAGGTGTAACGTTCTTGACTGTTACCGTTGTCGGATCTAAGGAATCTGTACATGCGCAACGTAAAGTGTGCAAGAAAAATACCACTCCATTGTACGCAGGCAACACGTAAACAACTAAAATGTTTAAGCAAGTAAACACGATGTCAACGAGTTTGAACTAACTCTATATGAGTTTTTGTTGAAATAATTAAGAGGATTAAGGTCATAATTTAGATCTTAAAGGATTAATGGTTCATAATTTAGACTTAAGTCTAATAGTATTTAGTCTTTTATGATATTCTATAGAAATAGTATTTGCATTTGACTTGTTGTATATTACTTAGGTAATCAACGTTTGTTCCATATGGTATTTTTTGGTTAACAGTCAATCGTTGTCTTTTCTCCGGATCGTGGATGACCCAAGAACTGGTGCCCCGTCGGCCTGCCGGCCTCAGCACAGTTCTCTAGGTCATTCCACGATACCTTTGGAGCACAATTTGGACTGATTACCCGAATACCCATGGGACAGATCTGTATATTAATATTACCTAATTTGTCTATTAATCTGTGAAGTTGGCATTTTTGACTGGTTTCCTGGAGGTTTTTGTGTATTTCGCTCAAGGTTAACAGTTTGACTGTTACCTTTCGGACAAGGAACTGTTCATGCGCAAAGTAATGTGTCGCATGCAATATCCCAGTTGTGGGCGCAGGTCAACACGTAATTAACGCAACTCAAAATGTTCTAGCAAAGTAAAGAACCAGTGGTCAACTGATTTGACGTACTCCCACATATTGTATTGTTGGAAGATATATTAAAGGATTTATATGGTTCATAATTAGACTTAAGGTGTTATCGATGGTTCATGAATTTAGACTTAGTTAATTAGTATCTATAGTCGTTTTATGAATATTTTTCTTATATAAAATATGCATTACTTGTTTGTAAGGATAATAGGATAATAAACAGTTTTCCTATGGGTATACGGGTAACAGTCCAACGACGGTTGCTCCTCCGTCCGTGGCATGACCAAGAGAACGACTGTTGCTCCCTTCGGCCTGGCCGGCCTCAGGCCAATCAGTTCTCTTTGGTCATCCACGATAGGGGGAAAGGGACGGTAATTTCGGACGGGCCGGCAAATTCGGACAAATCTTATGTTCTCAAGCCTGAATAAAATTTTAATTAGTCCTTATATCCATGCTGGTTGTTATACTGTATTTTTGGTTCCTTTGTTTAGGAAGAATAAAGAGAAGTCTCGAAAATAGACTGTATTCAATATGATCCAGAAAATATTTATGCTGTCCGTTAAAATGACCACCATTCGATCTTCTTCCGATCAAGAATTAACGATCTGGGAAATTTGCAACTCACTAAGATCATCGTAATTATCGTATTTGCGACAACTAATGATTAAACAATTTTTAAACTGTTAAGATGAATTAGGATGTTGAAAAGTGCTTTTTTTAAGACTTAAAGAAGTCAGTTAACATGGAATATAAATAAAATGCTATTTTTAAAATGGGTCCGTAATTTACCGTGATCAGAATTTTCCTGGCGAGAATCTAAAATATCGGACGACCCATTGGGGTGTGGAACCAATTTTCGATTAAGACCTGCGAAGTGGAACTTGCGAGATAGGTACAGTACGTTTAAATTTTTTCTGGATAAATACTCGTTTTCTGGTGTTGTTATGGGCAGAGTGTTGTCGTGTATAGGAATTATGAAATAAAATACACCAAAGACCATATAAAGGATCAATGTCGGCCTCTTTTAACTCAGTTGCCAATGATATGGATCTCATATCTCTTTATAGTTAAAAACATTTAATTTTTCTTCCTGTGGTTCAGCGTATGGATAGTAACTCGCGCAAAAGTAAATTCGAGTTTGCGGTGGAAGAATAGTGCAATAAAAAAATGCAATAACTACGAAAAATAATGAAATTTATAAAGTGTCGAATTTACCGGACCGACTGTCCGATTTAGCGGACATTCGGTCGTCTTGGCTTGTTTTTTCGCTTTGTTTGTTCCATAGAATGATGTGCATAGTTGTGGTATTCTCTAGATTTTTTCGAGTCCTACCATATGTGCCGTCGAATCGGTAGCGATCGCATCGTAACCAGTTAGCACCGAGGAGCTGGTAGTCGGTAACTGGTGAGAATTGACTTGCGCATGAACCAGAACCGTCTCGAATTAACGTCCTTTACCCTATCCTTAGGACAACATATTTGACTGTTTACCCGAATACCCATGGGAACCAACTGTAGATAATTATTTATCCCTGTACTGATTTTTCAACTATATCAAAGTAAATCGAGTAGTAATTTTGCTGATTTCCTGAAAAATCACATAAAACAGACTGATCCCTGCAATAACAGAGCTATCTTCCTGCAAAAATGGTGTGACAGTCTGAATGAACTAACACACCACCTATTCGGAACACTAGCGGATCGGGATACAAAACAAATGGCGGGCGTTTTCCCGCTGAGACGCTAAGAATTTCTACCTATAAGCTCACCAAACCATCCGAACGTTGACGGATTAAGAATGCAATTAATGACTAGACACACTCAAGATCAATACCTTACAGCAATGACATTGATTTAGACATGAATTCTATAACAGAAAGAATACCCACCACGTCTTTCGCTACCAAACTGTAAAACCCAGGAACTGGGAAAGCAAAGAATTGCCTTATGTTGAGGAATTGATCAGAGCTCTACAGTGAAGGGGAATATTATTACTCTTTCAGCACCTAACAAGACAGATCCTTCTTGATCAAAAAGCAGTGTCCATATTTTCTATGAGGCCTACTGCAATTGGCATTAATATCAAGGTGGAATCGACTCCCCCAGGTAACGTGGGACAATAATACCAGTATATCCAAATGATACGGATCTGAAGATGTGCGAAAATCAGACCCCGGACTATTTGTTGTACCCTCACCGTTATTACATTCTAATCTGGCACATTGTGTCCAGGGCCTGAACATTCAATATTATTGAAAGCACTTCGGCTTTTCTGAAATCCATTGTTGGACATGGTCTTAAACGGTGACGTAGAGAGCTCTGAAACCCAGATGTTAAACAGATTGATATGTCACAATACAACAAATAACCCCTACAGCTTAACCCGCTAGGATAGATGTACAGAGACGTGTCGTAGAGGTGAAGGTACTCTCATCTGGAATGCTATCAAAGAAATCTGTCACTTGTTCAGTCAGTCTCCTGCGAGACCAGATAAAATCCTGATTGACTCGCATTCATAATTCGGAACACTTAGCAATAGAGGTCATTTTCAGTCACACCGAATTGTCAGACGAAACTAATGGAGGTAACGAAGAATTAACAACTTGCTATCTCCTTCATGGCTCTACTGGTATAACAAGTGCATATATAAGGCTACAGTTCCACACCGATGAAACAATATCTGCCTCCGCGAAATTTACGAACAGCAAATTACTCTTGGAACCATTCCATAGTGTCAAAAGCGATAAAGTGAATGACAACTAATGCTCTTTGCGAATGTGTTGACACGATACAAATAGAGTACACGCTTGACGGAATACCTAGCTACCATATACAGAAGTCGATTCTCAAACATAGCTCCAGACTCTTGTATTGGGTTGCATTCAGTTCAAAACGACAATTT
>CAJDSM010031668.1:1938-14879 GCA_903981925.1 Ostrea lurida
GGGATTTGATGAAAATTGCACCCCATTAATATATTTAACTTGTCAAAAAGGTGACCCATACCAGCGGGACATACATAAGAAGAAACCCCCGGGACTATATATTTACCTCCTGTTGTTTGGCTTTAGGGACATGGACACGTTTTGAACTAAAATTGTTCAAATTTTGGATTGCCAATTTTGATGTTTAAAATGCTTAATCAAGTTATTTAGTGGTCAGCAAAATTTAAAGTCAGTTTTGAGTACAAGTAAGATACAGCGTCCACAAATCTTCGCGATGTAAACAAGGCTGAGCCTTGTTTATGTTTACAAAAAGATTGTTCGTAGAAAATATCATGTTTAAAACAATATGAGATGCGGAAACACTAGACACTGTTTATTGTATTTAGAATGAACTCTAGTTTGAAAAATCTGCTATAAATGGAACGTTTAGTACTTAGCATATTCAATATATGTAAGCAAAATCATGACTCTGGCCTTGTTTACATAACAAGAATTGTAGTCTGCTATCTCACTTGGAAGTCAACAGACGACGTTAATTTTTTCCTGACCATTAGAAATATCCTAGTCAAGCATTGTAAACATTAGAATTGGCAATCTAAAATTTGAACATTTTAGTTCAAAACGTGTCCATGCCCCATTTAGTCAGTGGGACCATTTATTCATACGATACAACAGAAGCACGTCACAGCGTCGTGATGGTTGTTGCTATCTTATACAATTGAAGCTCCGCTAGCCATGGTATATTTACTATGTTTGTTCATCAATATCACAAAACAATTGCAAACACCTTGTAATAAAGAAAAACATCATCGGTCTCCTCACGGGCGTATAGACGCCGGTTTCGAGATGCGTACGAGTTATTTCCCTTTGGAGATTAGGCGCGAAAGAATTTGTTTACACGTGGGAGCGGGACGAATATTCAGTTTGTTTCTCGTACGCTGTTCCATCACTTGAAATTGATTGATACAAAAACTATTAGTAAGTGATACGAATTTAGAGGGTAAATTCCTATTATATCACGTTATATTGTTGAACATACTGTAGTTGCAAATAGGACGTCGTTTAAATTATGTTTTCACTTTCGATAAACATTTCTTTCGCTAATATTTTGTATTATTTAATTAAAGAGAGGCCGATTTTAATGCATCTTCCTCACTGACTGTAGGTTCATTCTGTCCCACTTCGGCATTCAAAGTTCCACTAAATGCACCTCCTATACAGAAGATCTCGTATCTCGAAACCGGTGTATTACGTACCGTTAATGGAACTCTTGTTATTTTTTTATGCACGTCACATGTCCCACAAAAATTTAAACAATGGGGTAATCCAATAAAGTAATAAATGAGTTTTTAATGCAATATTTTTACATACATATTTATTTCAACATTTGAATGAATTTACAAATATATGTATGAACTTTCTGATGCAACACAAACTCATATACATATGTGAAAAGATTATACAAGACGTAGTGCTCATGAATATGAAATCAACTTTAGATTCCTTTCCTTTTGATAATCAGGAGGTCTATCTAAAGATTTATATTCACTCCACTAATGTTTGAAATCGCGTTCTATCATCTAGATATGCATGTCTACCTCATATACCTCGATGATGAGGTATCTTCATTGTATGTATCATCTATCATCGTCAAATACACATAATTATACAAATCGTTATTCGACATCAAACATTATATCATCAACATTCATTCAATTTAGAGGTATTGATTATCGTATGTACATGAACTATTGATTTAATTTCCGATTTTCACTTGGGATGAATGGTGCAGCTCTCATTTACATCCATCCGTGTCTACAGTTCATACATACACGCGAGTTTGATACAGTTTTACAGAGTTACCGAACCTTACACCGGTACACAGTCGTAAACCTTCACCTACAATGATAATAATAAAAAATAAAATAAAACATGAAATATTTAATAAAGTCAAATATGAAACAGTTTTAAATACGTACATAACATATAATACGTCTGCTTTGAATTTGCACCCATATCATTCATTATAATAGAAAACAAAATTGATAAGGGAGAATATTTTTTATCCATATAGAGGCATCCATAACCGTAGGTTATATGCGACACAAATATCACTGGGGCAATAGGCCGTAGCATAGGGGTCTCTTTGCCGTGCCGACCGTTTTTGGGTCATATGAAAAAGACCCCTGACTTTTACTCACAACCTATGATTGGGAACCGAACTCAAGTCTTCTGGTCGTCAGGTGACATTTATAAATAAATTTCGCTCTTTTGAATTATATTTGATTTTTTAAAATTCCCGCCACTATGGATGGTGTCATTGAACTTTCATTGACTACAGCACCATGCCCATAATCCGTTTTATATGCTTGGAAGGATCCATAAACTAGATAGCATAAATGACTTACGTACAATTAATTATCATTTTCCGAGATGAAACCAAACGTGCATCATGGATTGATTAATTACTATTTTACGTCCCACTCAAGAATATTTCACTCATATGGAGACGTCACCATTGCCGATGAAGGGCTGCAAAATCTAAGCCTATGTTCGGCAATCAGAGCCTTTGAACAGTGAGGGATCTTTTTCGTGCCACACCTACTGTGACACGAGACCTCGGTTTTTGCGGTCTCATCCAAGGACCACCCCATTCAGTCGCCTCTTACGACACGCAAGGGGATGTTGTGGACCTATTCTAACCCGGACCCCCCACGGGTCTTCATCACGTAACAGTTATTGCGAAACATTGGACCTGACTTAAGTAATGGTCATTCTGTGGGACGACTATTATTTGTATGTTTTACGCTCCGTCGAGAATTCTTCACTCATACCGAGACGTCGCCATTTGTAGGTGAAGTATCTAAAATTTAGACCCATAGCCATAGCAGTAGGGGTCTTTAGCGCGCCAAAACCTGCCGTGACACAGGTCATATCCGAAAGACCCGCGGCTCTCGCTTCTAAATGCGTTTAGCGAAAAAGCAATCACTTTCCATTTTCAGACAAATAACCACGTGACAAATGGAATATACCACGTGACAAGATGAATAACCACGTGACAAGATGGAATACATACCATATCCATATACCCAGAAAATGCATCGGCAGGAGTGCAGCGTCCCAATTGGGGAGTCCGTTTTGGAGCAATCAACCTCCCTTTTGAATACATAAATTCAATATCAATTACATTTCTGTCTGCAAAATCAGGTTTGTTGTAATTACAGTTAGTAATCAGGGTTGAATTACTCTTAAAGCAATACAAGCTGTAACTGACGGCAAATAATTTGTAACATAAAAGAACAAATAGAGTGACATATTTGTGATTGAGAATGTGTAATTTCATTGAATCAGAGTTAACGCGTCAATCAGCAGAAAATGTCGATTCATGAATTACTGGCATCCCGTCACTAATTCCTGTTCGTCATCTCGACGCAATGACCTCGGAGGTCACCAGTTCGGAATATCGCGGAAGAAAAAACACGTGTTAACACGTGTAACACGTGTCAGATTAACAAGCCAATTGCAAAGAAATTTCTAAATCAAAAGTTTATTTGAGTGGCACATTTGGGTAATAATTACTTTGTTACACATATAGTACTTTTAGTCATTCATGACACAATGCAATATTTAAAAACAAACGTTATGTATATGTACTCATGTCGTTTCTTTCTATGTATGACCTTGACTGATTATGTTCGGCAATCGCCGTCCCCATGTCATTGCGTTTGAGGCTATGGCGGTTTATTCGAAACACTCATTCAAGATATGCTCTTAATCAATATTCCCATGTTTAGGAATTAACTTGTGCATATTTGAGTAGCTAAAACAATGCCGTCAGTTACAGCTCGTATTGCTTTAAAGTAAAAGATATAGCTAGTATGCGAATTTCACAGAGTATACCCGTATAGAATCTAAAGACAGTTCTGAAAAAGTTGTGACAATGTCCATACCTATTCCTATTCAATTTAATGTTACTTCTAACATGCAATTTAATTGGTTTATTTCACTTTATCAAGAATCTTAATCTCGTCTAAAGTTGTCATTTAGAATGACTTTAAAAAGACTAAATAGCTTAAGGGCATATGCAATGTACATTTCACAATTTTTTTCTATCTCCAACATTGAAGACTTCCATTGATAATAATGCAGTTACGGAAACGAAAGATCCTTCAATCCCTTCAGAAGTTATTTGCATGATGATACGAAAATATAATTAATACAACAACTGACAGTGTTTGTGTTAGTGTGTGGATGTACAGGTGCATTGCATTTGCTTTCTTCAAAGAGAGGTAACTCAGAACTCAGGTATAAATAATTGTGCAAATTGAATTCTTCATTATCTGTCTTTTTCAAAACCCAGGTAATATTATAGTCTGATTTTTTCACAAGAATATATAAGGGTACTATGATTTTATATTAAGTTTAATTTAAAAAAACCCACTCATACATACTGATAACGAACATTGCGTATGACCTTAAATACACCATGCATAGAAATTAACATTCTGAGTTTACACGAGGAAGCGAAACTTTATAAAAGTTTAAAAGCTATTCTTTACCTGATAAAGGTTTTGTGTCCATTTCTTGCACCCCTTCGCCTTTTGCATTTAACGTCCTGACACGGGCAGTCAGTAATTTGCCGTCATATAACATTTCCACATTGTTCCATGAATCATCCTTATAAATGAAATAAAGGGAAAAAATACATACGAGAAAGATACATACGAGTTATTTCCCTTTGAAGAAATCTCGTACATAGTAAGGCGCGAAAGAATTTGTTTACATGCGGGAGTGGGACAAATATCCATCACTGCATGTGTGAATGTACTCAGTAAGTCTCTCATACTTTGTTTCATCGCCCGAAATTGATTGATACACAAATTACATGTAAGTAATTGATCCAAATCTAGAGAGTAATTATTATAAAAAATAGATGGCATTCCTTAAGTTTTATAGCACGTTTTATCGTTGGTTGTCAGTATCAAATCCAGGACATTACTTGCATTTATGTTTTCACTTTCGTTAAACATTTCTGTCGCTAATATTTTGTATTTCCTATATTTACATATCTAAAAAGAAACCGTTTTTGATATATTTAATCATCGTCCCCACGGACGGCAGTCCACTCTAGATCTGTCCCACCGCGGCATTCAAAGTTCCACTAATGCACCTTCAACACAGAAGAGGTCGTATCTCGAACCGGCGTATTGTACATGTCATGCTCTAGTGAATAATTATGAACCATACAAATTGAATGCAAAATCATTCTCTTTCGTAGGGGTGAAACGATTCAGTACCTTCTCGATTCGATGTGATTTTCGATACTTTAGTCTCGATTCGATTATTTTCGATTCGATACAATAGCATATATCAAATTATTTACACTGCTAAGGTTTTTTTTATGTTTCATTGTATTTATTGCTCTCTGCAAACAAATTCAGACCAATATTAAATAAAAAAAAAATAACTTGCCATACGCAGAATTTATACATTATTGTGCATTTTTCAACCCAACCGTGTCAATTTTCACACAGCAAAGTTTACTCAAACGTTGACTAGGCAATTTTCAATTGCATTGGCCAGTCAGAAACCGTGTTTTCAATAACAATCTGTGCTGTAATTTTAGAAATATAAAATGGCGAAGTAATGTATCAACGTAATCATAGTCCCCAAAAAAAAAACACATACAAAATCGAGTGTAGGGCAACACGGACCTTCGACAAAGCGAAGGCAGGATCAGGTGCCATGGAGGAGTAAGCATCTCTGGCTGACCGGTAACACTGTATTGAACGAAATAGAGACCCGGAATAAATCGAACATCGAATCGAGACCAGTACATCGCGTTCGCTGCATCGCGATATATCGTTTCACCCCTACTCTTTCTTGGAAGCCCCCATTTCGAAATTTTGTTTTCTTCAAGAGAGCGAATATTGGTCAATGCATTATGATAATCCTTTTTTTTTCACCACATGCGTAGTGTATTCATACCATAAAAATATTGGATACAAAAAGGCGAAGTTAACATTGTGTCAAACGTAATCATAATCCAAAAAACATATACAAAATCGAGTGTAGGGCAACACGGACCTTCGACAAAAGCGAAGGTAGGATCAGGTGCCATGGAGGAGTAGGCATCCTCTGCTGACCGGTCACACCCGCCGTGAGCCCTTAGTCGAAATAAAGTAAACGGGATTACCCGTAGTCAAATCCAGTAGGAAAATGACAGTCTAACAAAGGGTATGAAACAAATCAGTCAACATATGACTTAGTGATAATTTGTAATCGCAAACAAGGTCATTATAGCGACCGTAGAATTTGCGAAATGATGACTTTAAACGAGATTCGTTATAACCCTGCAGCATCAACTTTTTTGTTAGTAGCTGGCCTCGCTTTAAAAAGTCCTCATACGCATAACATGCTCTTGCGTATCGAATCAACTGGGAGATATACACCCCATAAGCAGGTGATAGTGGTATATTACTACATAAAAAGGGAAAGTTGACGATTGCAAAGTTAAAGTCATCACGCTTATCATATAATGTAGTTGTCAGTCTGCCATTAGAGTTAATGTTAAGTAAAATATCCAAATATGAAGCAGATATGTCAGATTCTGTGGTGTCAAGCATTCACGACAATTATTCATTTTATAGGAAATTAATTAAATATATTTAGCATTTTTGTCCATTTAAATTTATTTAACGTATCGTATACAACTAAACCATATTAGTAAATAAGATATGTTATGCTTCCTTACCACATAGGGAAGACGAATGACGGTCTTGTTTTGGTTATCTGTTTGAGCAATGAAGGATAGTAGTTTCGCAGGTTTGTTGAGGATCATGGCAAAAGAAGGTTTGGAATACAGATCCAAATTTGTCCCGTCTATTGCGTCACAGTTGGAAAAAAGCACCTGGTCGTTAACACCACTTCCGGCCGCAGTGTAGAAACGCATTCGAACGAAAGCTTTACCCATAGACACGCTCCTGAGATAAGGTAATTTGATGTGGGAATCACGCCCATTAAACTGTCCATACTGAATCCCCGGCACTTCCGATTTATGTATCTTTACGCCATCTGACTCCATATAAATATCGTTACGATTATTTAAAACTGTTGCATTCAGAAAGTCTATGCTAAACAAAGCTCGGCAAGCTGAAAAAAAGAGAAATAACACTTATACATAACAAAACATTGTAGCACATATACAGTCAAACCACGTTATCTCGAATTCCATGGGACTGAAAAAAAACTAAGAGATATTTGAGGATTCAAGTAAAGAATTAGTGGTTTGGACTTCCTATCCACTTCGACATAGCCCTGTGGCCCTTTTCACAAAAAATCTTACGACTAAGATCAAAATTTTGTGTCAGCCTTATATTCAACTGAGTGTCATTATGCCCTAGGTAATAATGCAAGTTTGTTATCTATTTATAAACTTAAGCTTTGCTCAATAAAAAAAAAATGAATGAACAATTATAAATGAATTACAGTGGTTTTAAATTTTCATCTTAATCGTAAGATTTTTTGTGAAAAGGGCCACAGGTATTCGAGATATCTATGTTCGAGAAACCGAAGTTCGACTGTATGTAAAACTTTATGTGTTACAGGATCGATTCACAGGCGCTTGTTTCATAAACTTTGCAAAGTATGATATATAATAACACAAGGTGTCCATCTTTTTTGGGATCAAAATGTAGGTCACCGCTATAAAAACTCGATATCTCCTTTATTCTCCATTTCAGCATCTAACAAACACATCCAATGTTTACCGAAAACCCCCTTCTTGTACCTCCTATAGACTCCCTTACCTCACCCCCTCTATAACACTGATATTGACCCTCAAATTGAATGTTTCATTGCCCAGACTCAACATCCACTGTCTAATCAACTCAAAACTTCCGGTTAGCCGATCGTCGCGGTGTTACGCGCACTCTCATTGGCTAACGTTTTTTGGTTTTCAGTGACTAAAGAGTTTGAAAATACCAATAGCCAATGGCGAGAGCGTGTGTTAAAACCGTCGCGACGATCGCTAACCGGAAGTTTGAGTTGTTTAGACAGTGATTTTTAGTCTGGGCAATGAAGCATTCAATTTAGAGGCAATGTCAGTGTTATAGAGGGGGTGAGGTAAGGGAGTCTATAGGAGGTACAAGAAGGGGTTTCGGTAAAACATTGTAGTGTGTTTGTTAGATGCTGAAATGGAGAATAAAAGATATCAGAGTTCTTATAAGCGGTGACCTACATTTGATCCCAAAAAAGATGGACACCTTTGTGTTATTATATAGCATACTTTGTGTATTATATAGCATCTTTGCAAATTTATGAAACAAGCGCCTGTGGATCGATTACAAAATAAACCTCTATAGAACAGAGAATGTGACCTACTTGGACGGCGTACTCCAATGTCTGCTGCTAAGTTGTCACATCCGCATTTCTCTGGAACATAGTAGGTGGACTGCGCGCAACTTTGCTCCATTTTTGCTACTTCGTTGTAATATTTGTGGGGTTTCCCAGTAATAGGCCTCAAAAAGCAATCTAAGAGCACAAGAGGTAGTACCACGTCATTGCAAATGAAAATATACCGGCGTAAGTGTATTTGTCATGACAAAGAACAAAGAAAAACTTACAAAGCAACGTTAAAGTTACTGTAGAAGCACAAATATTCGTCGGGTTAAAATTTCATTGCTTTGATTCCCAAAAAAATTTCGTCGGGGAATTAATTTCGTCATTTCAGACCGCTTTGTATTTATCAACAATTTGATTAAAAATTCGTTATGGATTAATTTCGTTGATTTATGCTACCAACGAAATTTAATCCATGGCGAATATTTGTGCTTCTACAGTAGTCCATTGTTTAGCCTAGATTGTGTTTACGTATTTCATAACTAAAATGTGAATTTAACGAACAGTGGTCAATTTCAAAATGTCTATAAATAATGTAAAAGTACGAGTAGGGCAACACGGACCCCTGGACACACCAAAGGTGGGACCAGGTGTCTGGGAGGAGAAAGTAACCCCTGTTGACGGACACACTCGTCGTGAGCCCTAATGTGATTTATCAAAATTCTATAGAAGCCTCTGAATGTGAATGACGGCTTACAAATGTCGACAGTGTTAAGGCCAAAAATAAAAAAATACATGTATGTGTGTTTCCCATCGGATTTTTATACCCCGCTCCGTAGGAGAGGACGTACACTGTTTTACCCATGTCCATCATTCCGTCCGTCCCACATTTTTGTAACTTATTTCTCAGCAACTATATATCACAGGGTACTAATATTTTATATGATGCTTTATATAGGTATGGTGTATTGTGGGATGCATTTTCTGATTCATCTGATATCTACATGTACTTCCTGTTTCTACATCTGTAGTGCTCATATACAACATTTCTCGTAACATGATTCTCAGCAACTATGTATCACAAGGTACTAGTATTTTACATGAAGCTTTATATAGGTATGGTGTATCGTGGGATGCATTTTTTGATTCATCAGACATATACTTCCTGTTTGACGATAACTTGGAATTTCTCATATGCAGTGCTTATATACAACATTTTTCGTAACATAATTCTTAGCATCTATTTCTCACAGGCTACTAATATTTTACATGAAACTTGATATAGATATAGTGCATTGTGGGAACATCACACATCTTCCTGTTTGCCGAGGACTTGGAATTATATACAACTATATTGACAGCTTAAATATTAAAGCTTAGAGCCGGGGCATCACTGGACAGCATTGGCTCACATATTTCTTGTGGTTTTTTTTAGCTACATGTATTTAGTATGGTTGATGTTTGTATATACATCTATGTATAATTATATGCGTAATTATTGTATGTGTATAGTTTTAAACAGCCTGTCAACTATTTGGATGTTGTTATCTTGTGCAAAAGTGGGGTAATAGTCAGTTAGGCTCTGGAGAGAGGCAAACTTTTCGAAAAATTCCATAATTTTCCAATACAAAGATTAAGGATCGAGGTGAAAAAATAGGTTCGGTCAGATGACAGTAAACACACATATTTTTGTTTGGCCTAATACTGTAAACTGGGAAATATTCGCGTGGGTTTTATTTTTGCGATATTCCCGATTACACTAATGATCGCGAAAATAAAACCATGACGAAGTGTTGTTCAATGTATATTGGGGGTATGATTTTAATTCAATTTCTTTAATTTCCACGAACTTTAAACCATCTTGAAATACCAAAAGATAAAAATCACGAAAAATTTAGCCCCGCGGAATTAAAGCCCTTTACAATACTGTAGCACATCAGTCCGTATTTACCGTAAGGATCCGTTGCTTGCAGCTGTTCGTTATTGGCATTGTAGTATTCTTGGCCCTCTCGTTGGTTACACGAGATGTTACAGCTTTTATCTGGCGTACATTCTTGCCTGTCGAAGTCATATCTATAAAAGTCTCGACAGCACATAGGAACAGAACGTCCGCTCTTGGTACATTGATAAAAGCTCCGACAATTAAAGTTGCTTGGGTAGCTGTAATCGTCCCCGACTCGTCTTTCCAAACAAGGGTCTGCAAACAATCAACAAGCTTTTCTTTTGATATAGCAGTGGCGGATCCAGGGTTTGTCGAAAGGGGGGCCCGGTCCATTGCAAAAGGAGCTAATAAGCTAAAGGTCCGGGATGAAGCCAAAGCGGGAACCCAGGGGCAAAGCCCCCGGAAGCTCTCGGGGTTTTTAGAGCTTTTAAAGCTGGGACCCTCTCTAAATCCGCCACTGTATTGTGTTTTTAGGTTGAAATATATGACCAATAAAAGAAGTAAGAAATATAACAAAATATAATATTTTGTCAGTACGTATATAATAAATGTAGTATGTTTTATAACGTACCTTTATCACAGAGTCCCTTGGAAACGCTATCACAAACCCCGGACGCATGGCTGTAAAATGTTCCAAAGGAACACAAGCGACGGATGCAGGCGCACCCTCCGTCCACTGGGTAACATTGATCATAGTGTGTACAATTGTAGGCCATAAGACACGACGAGGCCCCTTCACATTCCACGGCACAGCCTAAAATAGAAGCACAAGAGAGGATCTAAATCGACTATTAATGAACCTTGTCTTCTTACAAGACATGATATACGGAGATGCTTACTCCTCCTAGGCACCTGATCCCACCTGTGGTGTGTCCAGGGGTCCGTGTTTACCCAACTCTTGTTTTGTATTCTGTTTGGGACTTACGAGATTGATCACTGTTCGTTAGCTTTGCCTTTACGATATACTTAGCAAGCTTCGTTTGGGGGACTTAACAATAGGCTTCGTTAAAGGGACTTAATAACCGAACAGTAACGCCGGCGTATTCTTGATGTAATCAAACACCGCCATTTAAGTAGTGTATATTGCTAAGTACAGTTGAACTTCAATATCTCGATTACTGATATCTCGAATACCATGTTTATGTCGAACTGATTTGGAGATCCCAACCATCTATTTTCTTAGTATTTTTACCCTCGATATCTCGAATTCACGGATATTGCGAACTGGTTTTTTTTTGTCCCATCAAGTTCGAGATAACGAGGTTCGACTGTATATCAGCAGGTGTGGCACGTTAAAGATTCTTCCCAGCCTGCTCTTAAGGCTCATAAGAGCCGAACATAGACCGAAACCTTACAGCCCTTCATAGGCAATGGTGAAAAATTTCTCGTGCAGTACGTTAAACAATATACAACCAACCATTGTAAAACTATAGATCCTGATGAAACTATTCATATAGTGGCACTGAAGGAAAAGGTGAATGATTTAACTGCGCGATACAATTAGCGTATTATTATAATGCTGTACTGAAAGGCCGCGTTGTACATTAATTTATTAGGCCTGATTTTCTGAATTTTTAAGTTAATGTTATTTTTTATCATGTTACATTTTACAAGCAGACAGTACAGTGGTAATCATATAATCTCCAAATCTGTGTCCTTGTTTTCAATACTTTATGGGGCTGTCACACAATGACGTATAGCATCAGCGTATGTTGACGTATGACATTTAGCAAATACGTTGATGTACGTTGAATAACGTTATGGATACATTTGCAACGAGTTACGAACACGCTGAAAAACGATGGCATAGGTTGTACGGCGAACGCGGCCCAAAATTTTGCGCATGCTTAAAATTTTCAGCATATATATCCCGACGTATTGCTTGCACATTAGGCGTAAGTTAGAAGTACGCTACAAATAAGCTATGCACACATTCACGCACGTTACATGTAAGTTATTCATAAGTTGAGATACGTACATATACATCGGCTATCAGCAGGGCAATTTGTGCAGCGCACGCGTAGCGTATTTCTAACCTATAGGCAACGTACTTCTTACGTCCTTAAAACTCACAGAACGTGTTTAAAACGTGTGTAGAACGCACTGAACGTGTTAAAACGTGGTAGAACGCACTGAACGTGTTAAAAACCTGTGTAGAACGCACTGAACGTGTTAAAAACCTGTGTAGAACGCACTGAACGTGTTAAAAACCTGTGTAGAACGCACAGAACGTTTTAAACCTGTGTAGAACGCATTGAACGTGTAAAACCTGTGTAGAACGCACAGAACGTGTTTAAAACCTGTGTTAGAACGCACAGAACGTGTTTAAAACCTGTGTAGAACACACATAACGTGTTTAAAACCTGTGTAGAACACACAGAAACGTGTTTAAAACCTGTGTAGAACGCACTGAACGTGTTTATAGCTTACAGTAATCATATTCGCCAGAGTTTAGGGGTCAACAACATATATTTGATAAATATGAGCATGCGCACAAGTCTACAATAATGGCGGACCCTGAAAAGTTGCGACGAGATGAAGATGGGGAAGAGGGTGGGCGTGGAGGTGGTAAGGATGTAGATTGCTTAAGTCGGCCCCTTCCTGCAACTTTCCTTGATTTTTCGGAGGCATGTTATCGATCGACATCCACTCCACAAAC
>CAJDSM010031669.1:0-10656 GCA_903981925.1 Ostrea lurida
AATTCCCGATGCCAGTAACTTACAAACTAAATTTTTTTTCTCAATTTTTTCTTGCAAATCTTTTCATTCAACTCAAGAGTAACAATCTGAAATAAAAAGTATTCATTTTCCACATTGGTATATCGTATCCGTTTTTCATTCGTATTCTATGTAAAATATGTTAAAATGATCTTTGATATTTTAACAGATTATTTTGTGTCATCTATTGTAACACGGGAGAGGGCGTTCTAAGTTTAAAGAACTTTAGCCATATCCTTTTGTTATATACATCATAACAATGTAATATGTTCAATGCAATCCGTGGACACCAACACCAATCTCCGTGGGTTTTGTTTTATTTATTTATCTATTTTTTATTTTGTACGACTTCTATCAAAAATCTATCAAAACTTCTAAGAAAGCAATCTGTTCAGCTCCGTGGTCAAAAGCGGTATGCCGCTAAACCAACTTTAAAACCCCACCGAGCCAACACACGCATGCGCGGAACGCCACTCTATCAACGCTCGCGTCTTCGCTAAACCAACGCTCGCTATTTAAAGCAACACCGGCTTCAGCGGTGCATCGCTCAACGCCCGTGTTTTCGATTTCTTCCCCCATTTTGTGCGCGGTGAGGAGCGTTGTCTAAATTCGGCTCCGTTGAAGGAACGCTCTAACAAAGTTTGGGTGGTGTGACCGGGCCTTAATCTATCAACTTGTTGCAGTGTAAACTGTAGTGTGTTTTAAATCGTTTTCATATTCATTAATATATATTTGCATAGCAGACAAGAACTGAAAAACTCCTGGTGAGTAAAATCTGGAGGACGATCCGTCTCTTGATTTACATGGAAACACAGGTGTTGAAAATACGAGTTTTCTATTTTGCCAAAAGTAAAACGACTAAACAGAAAAGAAAATGAAGATCTTTCGGAAATATAGCATGTTGTTAAAATTGTTTTATGCTCTCTCTCTCTCTCTCTCTCTCTCTCTCTCTCTCTCTCTCTCTCTCTCTCTCTCTCCATGAATATACACGACATCGGCTCATTGCGATACACCTTGTTTGTGTCCAGAACGAGATGCCTACGTCAAAGAACAATAAAGTTAGCTCAGACACAAATCGCACAGACAGACTGATAGAAACAAAGTGATTCCCATAACACCCCCACCCCCCGAAAAAAAAAGGAATTTAGTTTGTGGGAATGTAATAAAAGACTCTCAAAAAATGTGATATTGTATTCACGAACGATGTGAAAACCAACAACTCTGTGGCCCCGAACTGATTCATTAGTTGTATTCTGTCGATTTTAGCTCCATCCCAAGGAATACATAGATGGGCCCATAGCGCCTTGCCAGACAAGCTTGCTTTTTTGTCCACAGTACGTTTCTCCCTTGTAACAAGGGTTTTCTGACTTAGAGACTCCACTGGCCCGAAGCATTTTACAACAATTTTCAGTTCGTATAGCCAGATGTCAACGGATTTTCTTTCAAGACTACGAAACAAAAGGAAGAATCCAAGGCCTAGTTCGATCATCAACTATAGTAACTAGAGATGAACCATAGTACGATCGAACTGTCTTTGTGCAAAACGGAAGAGGTGTCACTGCGCATGTCTGGTCTACCACACAGCTACCTACGTTTACAAAATGTTGAACTTTAGTAACCAGACATGCGTACTAAATATCCGGAAGCAAGCCACACATGCGCAATTGATGGTTCGGAAGTTAACTAGACATCTACTATGGTTGATGATCGAACTAGGCCCTATGTCATACGCAGAAATAATTTATTGAACTATGAACCCGAACCATTATAAATCTTGAGCACGAAGTAAATACCAGTAAACAGACCTGCATGAAATAATTAACCAGGTTTTAATATCCATATTGGATAAAACACAATATCGATAGGGTTCAAGAACATCTTTTTTTTTTACCCGAGGACGGATCGATCTATTACCCATAGCTGTTGTCCGAAGACATATTCTCTAACTGTTTTGTTATACACCATCATTTTTCTAGAGATGCACATGGTTAGTTGAATTTGTACTTTTAACAGGTTAGTGTGATTCCATACACTTATCAGTATGACTGACAGCAAACCTGCTAATCTATCAACTTGTTGCAGTGTAAAGGCAAAGAAAACGATCAGTGATCAATCTCATACTTTAAGTCCCAAATAGGATACAAAAACAAAGCGTTGGGCAAACACGGACCCCTGGACACACCAGAGATGGTATCAGATGCCTAGGAGGAGTAAGCATCCCTTGTTGACCAGTCACACCCGCCGTGAGCCCATAGTCTTGATCAGGTAAACGGAGCAATCTTTAGTCAAATCAGTGTGTGTAAAAACGGCTTAACAATGGCTATGGCATTTGATTCAATGGTAGGTCATACTGTTAAACTAAATTGTTATTATAATGACCTTTAAAGGGCATGGACACGTTTTGAAACTAAAAATGTTCAAATTTTACATTGCCAATTGTAATGTTTACAATGCTTGATTAAGGTATTTCTAATGGTCAGGAAAAAATTGAATGTCATCGGTTGACTTCCAAGTGAGATATAGCACTTACAATAAAAATATAAAACTTCATTTATAAACATCTTGATTTTGACTTAGATACCTCCAATTGTTTGTGTCTGGACCTTATCATTATGCTCTCTCTCTCTCTCTCTCTCTCTCTCTCTCTCTCTCTCTCTCTCTCTCTCTCTCTCTCTCTCTCTCTCTCTCTCTCTCTCTCTCTCTCTCTCAATGGTTTCATATGATATGTAATGTTGATTTCATGTTCATTGTAACACAATTTTGATTGAAAATAAATGTATGAACTAAAAAAAAAAAAAAAAAGATATAGTACTTACAATTTCTTTGTTATGTAAACAAGGCCCGGGCCATAATTTTGCTTTACATGTATTGAATATGCTATTAAACGTTCCATTTTCAAATTAGAAGTTCATTCTAAACACAATTAAACAGGTCTAATGTTTCCCATACATCCATATGTTTTAAACATGATATGTTCTACGAAGCAATCATTTTGTAAACATAAACAAGACTCAAGCCTGTGTTTACATACAGTGGCGGATTTTAGAGGGGGCAGCCCCCCCCCCCCCCCTTTTGGTGACCAAACTTAATTATTATGTATAGATATATAGCAAAAATAACCTCTAAAAAGTAACTTTAAAAGCTCTAAAACCCGAGAGCTTCCGGGGCTTCGCCCCCATATGGCCCCCGCTTTGGCGTCATCCCAGAAATTAAGCTTAATTTGGCTGCTTTTTTCAAACGGACTGGGCCCCTCTTTTCGACAAAATCCTGGATCCGCCACTGACATAGCAAAGATTTGTGAGGCTGTATCTTACTTGTAACTCAACAACTGACTTTAAATTTTTACTGACCACTAGAAATAACTTGATTAAGCATTTTAAACATCAAAATTGACAATCTAAAATTTGACATTTTTAGTTCAAAACGTGTCCATGTCCTTAAGCGTGACTGTTGAAACCCTGCAACAAACAACTTTGTTTGTAAGTAGTCTGCCTCTATTTTGAAAACTGATCAATACGCAAAACAAACTATTTGCGTATCGAATAAGTTGAGAGACATACACACCATATGTAGGTGATGATGGATATATTACTATGAAAATATGGGAAGTTGAAGATGGAGAAGCTGAAATCGTCCCGTTTGTCATAAAGTTGAATACCTATAGTTAGTTTGCCGTTAATGTCAATGTTCAATAAAAATATCCAAGTACGAAGCAGACATGGAAGACTTCTATAGTGGTCCTTTATTTCTAGTTCGTTGGAACATACTGAATCGACATATGAATGAAAATCATTAATTATTGATAGATAAATGGTCGTCAATATATCGAAATGTCGAATTAAAGGCCACCGCTAGAGGTTTCTTTTCTTTTCATGTAAAAAGCTTTTGAATGAATTTTGCCCTCAAAGAATATAATTAGGTAAGCTAATAAAAGATCACAATTCTGCCCATGGAATTCCAACAGACTGTTGGAAGACCTGATTGCCAAAAACTACAAAGATTAATGTTCAAAAACTACAAAGATATTGTTAATGAGGAACTCCAACATTGATTTATATTAATATCAACTTCAGAGTACTTGTGTGTAGAATCAGAGTGGAGTTTAGCAAAATAATTTTTTGAATGGTTAATCACTCGATAAGAATATTTTCTTTTTCCATTTTTGTTAAAGAAGGAACTGTCTATAAATGTTACAAAGTCTTGTCTTTAATTTATCGTGCGGAATGGTCTTTTAAGTGTTGAAAAGTCATATGTTTTGATGTTGTTGATATGAGAAAAAATTCTAGGATTTCAAATTTACTAGAAGTCCTATAGAGTTTTTCAGAATCCACGTTTCATTTACACTACTTCTGGCATATGGTGTTTCACAATACGTTTAAAGTTGCTCTTTCACATATCTCAATATTTTCGCGAGGAGTAAAGACAGGGACTTGGTAGAATATTTACTAGATCCAACAATGTATTTTTGTTTGTAAGGGTTTTTGGTGAAGTTTTGGAATCCGGTATAGGTACGGTAATTCATATTTGTCCATTCCATTGAGTGGGGTATTAAATGTGTTCAACTCTGGAACATGATTTTGAAGAATTTTATCTTTCGAAAGAGCAGTAGGAGTGTAAGTACGATTACCAAATGTGGACATAATACCAAGTTTGTTAAAATCCAGTTGTAGTAATGAGCCTTATAGGCAATTAAAGAAAATATTGTCTGTAGTTTGGATATATACCAGTGAACTCGAATTAAAAACACCACATAGTCGTCCACATCTGCTTCGTATTTTGATATTTTATTGAACATAGCTTTTAACTGCAAACTAACAACTCTACTTTACTAATATAGTAATGTAATATTCTGTTATCACTTGCATATATGATGTCTGTGTTTCTCAACTTGTTCAATACGGAAAATTTATTTTGCGTATGATCATATTTTTTAAATCGAGGCAAACTGACAAAGAACTTGATGCTACAAGGCTTTCGACAGTCTCTTCTAAAGTCAGCATTTCGCAAATTATATGGTCGTTTTAACGATCTAGTTTGAGAATACATCCTGTCGTTGGGTCAAATGCACTTTACACATTGATTTTGAATGCGGAGTACTCTCTTTACTTGATTGAGATAGACGACTCAATGCGGGTGTAACAAGTAATCATTAAATAAGCAATTCAATAATTTGTATTTGGATTCAGCATCAATTTTGTGTACACATACATTATTTTAGACAGTTACATATTTTCTATTTAAAAAAAAAAACCTTCTACATGAGAAAAATTACTCTCTGGCCGTGGTCATCAGCTCCACATTTAGATATAATCTATGAACCATCAATATTTTCTTTCACATATTCATGTTGATTCGATGAAAATATGTGATACTAATTTAAGTGTATCGTATGCTCATCAGCAATGCTTGAAACCCTAAATGTTTTGAAATCCAAAGACGATTTAAAAAGAGAATGATATAGAAAAGGCCTTTAAAAAGTCTAAATCTTTTAAGTCATAAGCTTAAAGGAGAACTTTGCACGAGGGAGATACATTTAAGTTTGAGAATTTCCAATGTTTTGTGACGTGATATGGAATTTTATTATATACCCATCAATGATCCGAGTGTTGAAACTGTAAAATTCCCAACGTGTGATCCGACTTTCCGGATCACCACACTGTCGTTTTCCGATTCCGTATCAGTATTCTCTGAAACTGATGACGTCACAATGCATCGACGCAACGTTTTTGTGCAGAATGTCGAGTGCGTCATAGACAAAACTGCGTGTACACAACAAATAATCTCACGATATGTTTGTGTATTTAAGGAATGAAGCTAATTTTGACCTAGGTTATACGATATAATCTAACTTGGTGCAGTTTACGCTTTATAATCCGCGAAGCTAGGTCAATATTAGCTTCATTCCTTATAAATTAATTCAGAAAATTGCATTTCACTTTATTTGATGAATAACTTGCGAAATAATGAGGATTTTCATATGAGGCGGACGAATTTTGCCCTAGCAAGCAAAAGTAGAAACAACACCGTCAAATGCATTGTGACGTCATTCTAGGACGTCATAAAGAGCAAGTTAGATTCGTGATTGCCCAACTCTTGTTTTTGTATTCTATTTAGGACTTTCGAGATTGATCACTGTTCGTTATCTAATTTGCCTTTACATTATACAAAATAATTGATGTTGCTCAATCTTGCTTCAGCCAATCAAATTGCTTGTAACAAGTAAAATTAAATTATTTTGATATATTTGGACACGTTTATGTTATAAACGTCGATTTGAAAAATGAGGTAAGGGGGTATGTAAATAAATTTATCATTACTATTGACAATGTGTTGACAAGCACAGATCATCAGATCAAACTCGACGCTACGCGTCTCGTGTGATCTGATGATCCGCGCCTGTCAACTCGACGTGATCCGACTCTTCAGTACAAGTTACTGTAGTAATAATATATATATATATTTCGTATCAATTGAGGACAGTAAGAAACCACCTAAATGGGCTTATGATATCCTCGGGGACGGACGGTCCATTCACCAGCAGTGATATCCACCCAGGAGGATATATTCCAGTGAGCCCGGAATAAAAGACACCAAAGTCTTCAACATCTACTACGTGCTTATATATCTTATTGAACAGATGCTAACGGCTAACCAACAACTCCACTTTAAAACAAACAAAATTAGTTCAGCTTCGTCATCATATTTATAGCAATATTACATATCCTGCAAATGGGTGTTGAAGTATTCAACTGATTCGATACGCAGAAGCTTGTTCTATGTACGGTCAATTTACAGATCGATGTAGACTACTGAAAAACAAGTTAATTTTACATGGGTTTCAACAGTTGCGTTTAAAGTCGGCATTTTGCAAATTCTATGGTCGATATAACGATCTAGTTTGCCTGTACAACCTGTCATTTGGGTCAAATGGTGTGTTTAATACGTGTTTCATACCAATTGTTAGTACCATTCGTTATACACTGATTTTCACTTTGGATTATTCGTTTACTTGATCAATATTAAGGGCTCACGGTAGGTCTGACCGGTCGACAGTGTATAATTAGTCCTCCTAGGCACATGATCCCATCTCTGATATATAAGAAGGAATCTATATCGGTGGCCTTTAGTTCGACAACTCGATATATTGACGACGTTTTATCTTGTCCTCTAGACAATTTTAGACCAAAACTTCTATTTCTAGCTTTGAATGTAACTGTTTTAACAAGGGTTTAAAATATTTAAGATGACCTTGTTTATTTATTCGAAGTGTAACCACTATTTTAGTTATCAAATATGGAACGTGATGTCATGATGAATTATACCTTTGCATATTTGGATTATTGCGTCATTTTAAAGGGACTTGGAAGTAACTCGGAGGTTTTAAGAAGATTTTACAAAGTTTTTGCATTCGGAAGTCATTCGGAAATCATTTGGAAATGTGTTCCAATACTCCGAATGATAACTTGGAAATTCCAAATTCTGTGTTTGGAATGATTATTCGGAAATTACAAGTTCGACTACACGCACATCTGGTATATCCAGAGGTCTGTGTTTGCCCAACTCTTAATTTGTGTTCCGTTTTGGACTTACAAAAATGATCAATGCTTGTTATCTTCACTTTTCATTAATCTTACATTCTCACCTTATAATCAAAGGTTTGTTCTTCTCATTTAGAACCTTTGACTACATTCTGCCTCGGATGAATGAATGACCCAAAAGGGGTACAGACTAATAAAGGAGCATAATTTGTGTCCATTGGAATTCCACCAGGCCTGGGGAAGACTGATACAAAGACTACCTTTATATTGTCCAATGAGGAATATTCAGCATTTTTTAATCCAGATTTTAGAGTACTTATGCGTAGAATCTAGTGAATTTACTTATAATCAGAGAGAAGCTGATGTTTAACCGAAGTAATTTAAAGGAACAGATCCCCCCCCAAAAAAAAAACAACCCACCGTGCTCGTTTGCAGATGTTTATTGATTCCAAAAACATTTACATTGAGAATGGTCGATGTTCGTTTGAGTGGGAAAGATTACCTTTGATTTACAACCACTTTCGTGGGCATATCTGGTGCAAATACCTAGATTTTTCACAACAGTGAAGGAAAGTATGGACTGACAGAGATATTCTAGTGTGCCAGCAATGTGTATCTGTAGGGGTTTTGGTGGAATTTAGGACCAAGCATAGGAGTCGTATTCCTAAAAATTTTCTGCGTCAAGTGCTTCTGTTTAATAGAATGTGTTCTAAAATTGAATGCATGATTGTAAATGTCAATCTTTGGAAAGAGGAAATTTCATAAGAATTACATAAGTAACTCTGTTATGCGTCGACATACACATGTGCATGAACGTAAGATTGGAAATACATGTATATAAGAGGGATTCTGGAATTAATTATTTAATGAAAATTATTGGCGCAATGTAAGTAAAGTTACCGCAGCATAAGGAAAATGATGGTAGATACTTCTGGTGATATTGGAAACTCCAGACTTTCGCTATATGGGTGCGTGCGAGTTGGCCCTGTGGTCTGAATGTTGAGTAGCGACCGTGCGATTTCAGTGGGGTCTCAAGTAAAAGGGAGATACTAGTTGTTACTCGTTCCATTAGACTATTTTGTGTGCTTGGTGCATTGTCACATGTACCTATGACAGTTGGAGACATCTTGTAATAAAGGGGTTGGATTGCAAGTGGTAATTGGTTTAACCGGAAAAATTCAATAAAAAATGATTTGTACTTGTGACCTTTCAGTCCGAGCCCTCTGTGTCGTTACTCTAGACACAAGGTACTTGCTCACTAATTAACATCTGGGACTGCACGCAGCTGCGTAGAGCTGTGGAAAATGTGAAGCTTTCTCGGCAGGAAGGCAATCCTAGCTGTAGCTGCTGGTGAGCCTGCGGAATGCTGTGATATTTTTCGGCAGGAGATATGACCAGCTGTAGCTGCTGGTAGAGCCTGCGGGGAATTCTGTGATAATTTTCTCGGCAGGAAAGATCATCCTAGTGTAGTGCTGGCTAGAGCTGCGAATCTGTGATATTTCTCGCAGAGATCATCCCTTGGAAGTTCTGAGCCGTTGGGCCTAGTTTAGACTGGTCGTAGCGTCCAGTTGCGGTGCCTCTTGGTTTTTTAGGCATAATCTTCACGGTTAAATTCAATAAAACACACTTTTACGGGATAATTCAAAAATCTAATACGTGGAGGATGATGCTGCTAATTAATGATGACATGGAGAGAATGCTTAAAATAACTGTTTCAAGTCACAAAATCAGACGCATTAGGAAAATCCTCATTAAAACGCTTGAAAACTTATCAAATTCTATAGCACTTTAATTATCTGATGTTTTCACTTAAAGAATTTATGATTGTTTGAAATTTGCCAAGGATAATATTTGTGACCTTACCATCAAGGAAATCCACGAAGGAAAGGGATAAAGGGGGTTTGTAACACTAGAATCGAAACTAGTGGATATTAATTTGCGGGATAGTGATCACCAATTACTTTCTGGATATTGCTAAATAAACTGCCGACTACAGAGATAATTTCGCATATATTAGACATGCTCTCATATGCGGTTAATATATTCTGTCCATCACCTAACATATGTGTTTAAGTCTTTGCTGATTTAACTCTGTATATGACATTTTTAAATTGGAGGACTGGGGAGAACAGTTTGAGTTACAAGTCCGAATTCCGCACTATATAGAACTCCACTTTTTTCACCAGAGGGCGCGTTAGACGCTTCCACTTAGTGAGAGAGCGCAGGAACCCTGGGTAGAGAATGCGATAGAATCGCGTAGATTTGATTTTACGATTAACCCCACACTATTATGAACATTAGGAATATATAAAATCATTGAAGGTATTTGAATGTTACTGAATTCCTAGTGGACAGAGTTTTTGATGCAACTGGGGAAATTAAAGAAAATTAGCTAAAATCCGTCGCTCTACGACAGTAATTTTGGTCAGAATCTTGAGATTTTGACATTTCTGGAGCAAATGCACGAATATCATGCGAACTCTTTACAATGGACGAAGCAGTCATTTCTTCACTCACTAGATCATGAAAAGATGACAAATATAAGTCAGGATTATTTGATTTTATTCAACATAGTGATTAATTTTCGGATAGCGTTTTTGTTTGTCCTATTTGCATTTCAGCTTCACCCGCTTTCCAGCACGAGTTATTGTATAGGTAGCTTATCGGTTCTGCCCGCTACTACCAGTGCAGTGGTTGTTTAAACCTGACATAATTTGTGATTTTCAAGTCGATGAATTTCAATTAGCCCCTTCGCCATATTATCATATATTTGATGTCTACGCTTCTCGTTAGAAGTTTCTATCGTTAAAATGACAGTGTCTCCGGACCGTTTAACGATAGAATCACTCCTATTGCGCTTCGTATGCAAACGAAAATTGTGTAAATAGGTCTGTGGACCTTAAAATGATATAGAGAAGTTATATATATGTAAACTGATTGAACCACTGTTTAGTGAATTGCATTCATTAAAGTTCAATTATATTTTGTCAATGCTGTTGCTCCACTCACTTCCGGAAATGGTCAATTTGATAACCGTGAAATTTCAAACGACTTTCGTGGCTAAAACTCTTTGCTTGGGATTTTCTTCCATTCAAGGTTT
>CAJDSM010031671.1:7628-19700 GCA_903981925.1 Ostrea lurida
TAGATTATTTGTGAAAAAGGTGTAAATTTTTCGTGTAATTGTAAATACTGATCTTCCCGATACCCGATTATATATATATTTTTTAAAAGTTTTTAATGTTTGAGGAAAGTCCAGTACAAGGATTTTTTTCTCTTTTTTTTCTTTTTTTTTTTTTCTTAACCCATATTTTGAAAGTGATAGTATTACGAAGACATCTTTACAAGTTTAGCTTTTGAAAAAAACTTAGAGAGTCAGTGGCAGTAGATTATCTTATTTGAGAGGAATATGGTGTCTTAGTGTTTTTTGGTTTTTTTTTAAATTTTATTTATTTATATTATTTATTATTATCATTTCTTTTTAAATTGATAAAATAGAATCGAAATGATAGATCATCTAATTGAGGAAGTTGCACAAGCAGTTCAAGGTGTAGTAAATTTGAAAAGTGTTTTATTTATGTTAAATGAATATAAATTCTAATGGACTTGTTAGTTGAAAGTGTGTGCGTGTGTGTGTGGGTGGGGGCAATAATAAACCAAGTTTGAAAGCATGAAAAATATCAATCATTAAATATATGTGAAAAGGTGTAATTTCCTCGTGTAAAAACATGTACATTGGTCTTTGATTGTAAGTGTCTTTTAAGGTAGCCCACTACACTAAAGCTTGTTCTCTTTATAACACAACGTCACAAGATGGCGATTTAAATAGTTTGTGAAAAAACTTGTTTTTCATCAATTTGATCGTAATAACTTCATAGCTCAGTAGGTAAAGCATCGGATTGGTAATCTGCAGGTCCCGAGTTCGAATCCGCCAGGAACTTTTTTCATAATTACTGCGAGAAATTTTTGAAAAATCATGTTTTTTATAATCAAATTTCATATTTCCCACATTTTCACGTGTATAAATAATTATATATCATCATATTTTCATAATTAAATCATATCGTGCTGTTTTGAGAAACTTTTCCCAGATGTAGTGGGCCACCTTAAGAAATCTTTTACGAAATATATATATAACGGTCGTTTGTGCATACAGACCCTTAAAATAAACTTTTAAATTCTGGACAAAACCGAGGTTTGCCGAATGATTTAAAGCTAAAAAGATGTACCTGATTATAAAAAAAAGAAGTTTTTAATCTTATGTGGAACAGAGACATAGAGTTATATATGTTCTCTGATGTGGAAGTCTCAGTACATAGATTCATCCCCTCTTGTTTTTCCTCTTAACTCGTATTTTGAAAGTGTTAGTACCAAAAAAAATGCAGTTCTGTACGCCAAGCCGTTGCACATCTAATAATAGAGTGTACCGCGTTTATTGATTTCCTAAGAATCGCTATCATTTTCTTTATGGTTTTTTTTTAAAAGATCATATTCTAGAGGGTTAGTACTACTAAATTTAGCTCAGATTTCTAGTTTGAAAGCTACTAGCTTGATTAATTGAGACTAAATTTACAGTGTGGACTGTCCGGAAGGGGCCTTGCTACTCCCCGGTCGAGGCCTCTAGCGTGCGAACAAATTTGGAAGTTGACGCGACCTCTATATATAGAATGATACCTCTTTATGACGGAGTCTATTTTGAGAAATAGACTGGCCTACCGTCTGATATCGTATATACGACAACATACAGGTGACTACCGCCATGTAGAGCAGGAATTCCTGGCTTGACTGTTTGCACCATCTGTAGAGATTTTTCTACATTAAACATGGGCAATAATATAGCCGGCTAATGAGTCAACAACGCACAGGTGGTGCTGTTCAAAACAAAAATCGGGTCATGCACAGATTAGATTGCAAGTCGGGACTGGCGATTTAAACGATTTATGTATTTTCTGTAATGGATATGTCAATCCCAATGTGGTGTATGTGTAGATTCAGTCAATCGATCTTTTAGTTCCAAATTTTAAATTACTGGTCTGGTGCCAGGCCATGCGGCATTTCATTTTAGTACAGTAGAATCGTATGTACCTACGACCAATGTCAGGATGCTGGACAGGCTTGACACAGTCTTGCAGCACGTTAAAGTATTATGCAGAGTTACACTCAGCATCTAGTAATATTCAAACTTTTTCCATAACCTGTTGGTAGCACAAAGATTGTGACGTGTCATTAAGTGCACCTTTAATGCTTTTCCCTTGCAACAGTTTCAAATAAGTAAGAGTTAATTTTCTATCTAATTTGAATTTTGATAGTGCAATTTCAAATGTTTTGGCTTCCCCGTGCACTTATTATCTACGTCAGCGTTTGTTAATAACAGCCAATCAAACTCCCGTCGAGGCCTCATCTAGGAATAGTTTGCGTGTAAACGAACTCTGGCGGAAGTTTGACAGCAATGAGCCGCAGTCAATAGAGGGCTCTTTACATTACTGGTCCCTGTCTGTTTATCGCGTGCGATATCAGACGGCAAGCCAGTCAATTTTGAGGAAATGTTTATTGATTACATGTACCTCATTTCCAAGAATCGTTATCATTTTCTCTATTGTTTATCATTTTCTCTATTGGGTTTTCTTACTAGTATATCATAGTTTAAAAGTGTTGATACCACTGAACTTCTCTCATAAAAAACCTTTTTAATTCAGATTTCTAAAATTTTTTCGTATTTCATTCCCACAATTCCCAGTAACGCACGCGCAGTTCAAGATAAACGCACCATAATATGTCAGCCCGCGGGCTGACAAAAAATAGTTAGCTGGAACATTAATGGAGGGTTTGCGCTCTAAAGTTAATGACAGTAAATACAGATGCTACATTCTTACGTACATGATATTATTCTACTTACAGAGTGTTGGATCGAGAAAAATTTCTCTATTGATGTTGAGGGTTTCCATAGTTATGTTTTCCCACGAAAATTATCAAAATCGGTGCAGGTGGGGGTTGTGTTATTTTAGTACGAAATAAATTATATAATAAAACAATTTGCTTCTTTTCAGGAAAATGTGCATGACACTGTTATATGGTTCAAAATTGGCCAGATTTTGATGCCAAGTCTTTAGCTTGTGTTTATATACCTCTTGTAGTTCTACTTTTTACCAAATCTATGACTGTGATATATTTAGTGACTTAAAAATCGCATTGTTGAATATCTGAACCTGGGTAAAGTTATGCTTATTGGTGATACTAATGCAAGGACATCTATCAAGTGATTTTAATTCAAAACGAATGTACTACATAATGATGTGTTACGTGATTTGGAGAGACCTGTTAGTCTATGGTTCAGATAATTATACAACTCCGAGATAGATCCAACCCAGACAAGGTTATTAATGATCTGGGTAATATGTAAAAGTAGTGGTCTAAGAATTCTAAACGGTCGACCAATTAGGCATGGACAACGATTTAACATTCGCCGGATCGAGGGTATGAGCGTTGTGTAGATTATTTCATAACTTCTCCTGATGTATTCCCGTCTATTGATCAGTTCATTGTGCTCCAATTTTACGATATATTCCGACCACGCACCGCTCCATATTAGAATCAGAAACGCCAACATGCTCTATCCAAATGTTAATTCTAACGGTGGGGTAAATCAAAAGTCATACTTCGTTGGAATCAGGAACTTTATGCACATGCAAGGTCAGCACTATATGAAAATTCTGTAGAGCTTATGACATGTATTAAAACACACCCGTGCGAGTCCCAGAGTCGGTCAATTTGTTTACTGCACGCTTGGTTGATTTGATGCGTCCTAGTTTTGAAAGTTCATAAAAGGTCTAATAAAAAGTGGTGAACTGCCTGATAGAATACATAAACCATGGTTCAACGAAGAGCTTAAAAGTAAATACAAAACATATTGCACAAGCCTTAAATCAGTTCAACCATCACAAAAATAAAGAAACTCACCTGAACTTAATTGAAACGAAAAGGATTTATAAACATTTAGAAGCTAAACTCAAGCGACAGTACTTGCGGAAGGAAGGTGATTTACTCGAACATTTCCGTAAACAAAACCCAAGAGTTTTTTACAAACATTTTCGAAAAAGAAAGCCAAAAAACACTTCGATAGACTTAGAATCGTTTTATGTTCATTTAAAGATTTAGCTACTTTAGTTTCCACTGATGAGTATCCTAAATTGGTAGACACTGGGCCTACAGTTTTTGACGAACTAGATAAGGAAATTAGCGAGAAAAAAATATCCGAGGCCATTGATCACCTCAAACGGGGGAAATTTCATGGTTTGTACTTTATTTCATAGAATTTAGAGAATATTTTGTACCGTATTTGCATATCATTTTTAATCGCATCTTATCATCTGGGGTTTCCCAATAAATGGTTTGATGCTGTTATTGTACCTGTTTTTCAAAAAAGGTGACCATTCTGATCCTAATAATTACAGAGGAATAAGTCTTATTAGTTGCTTCTGCAAATTGTTTACTTCCATACTGAACCAAAGACTCATTTCAATGGACAGCCTCTTATGTATATTATTTCAGATGCGCAATTTGGTTTTCAACCCAAGTTAGGTACTACGGAGGCCATATTGCTTTACATTGTCTTATTACACAAACATCCAATCCAAAAAACGTTTATATTGTTGTTTGTTAATTATAAGAAAGCATTTGACTCAGTTAATAGGGAAAAATTGTACAGAAATTAAAAATTACGGTATACAAGGGAAGCTGCTTACGATTGTTTCGTTCCATGTATAGTAGGATTAGAACTTGTGTAAAATCCTCTGGGCATATTTCACATTTTTTTTGAAAACCATATCGGTCTATTACAAGGAGAAGTGTTGTCTCCCCTATTTTTTGTATTGTATGTTAAATGACATTGAAAATGAATTCATCAAAAATGGTAATCAACCAACTGATTTACAGTTGTTTTAAAAGTCTTTTTATCTTGATGTATGCTGATGACGTGGTGCTGCTTGCAGAATCAGTTACTGAATAGTTGTGAATGTTGCAAAAACCAAAATTGTTGTATTTAGAAATTGTGGGAAACTTCGCACAGACGAGAAATGGGAATATAAGGGGGAAATTTTTAGAAGTATTAGATCAATTTGTTTATTTGTGAGTTTTATTTAATTTCAATGGTAAATTTTTGGTAACGCAGAAGCAGTTAGCATCACAAGGTCGCAAAGCGTTATTTGCCCTTAAATCAACAATAAAGCAACTGTATTTAAATCATTCTACCTTATTCTCCCTTTTGATACTTATGTTTGTAGTATTTCGAATTATGGGTGTGAAGTGTGGGGGTCCACAACAGGACCTGATATTGGAAAAGTTCATCTGGATTTCTTGAAAGTTGCACTAGGTGTTCGTAAAAACACTAATTCCACTATGATATATTTTGAAACAGGGCGTTTTACCATTTTTTTTTTTAGAATGTTTAAGTTTTGGTTTAAGCTACTGCAGTCGGAAATTGTATACTTAATGCGGCTTATGAATACTTATACAACAACTGTGAAAATACAAAAACATGCAAGTCGTAATTGGGCTACTTTTATTAAGGAACAACTCAATTGTTTAGGACTTAGTTATATGTGGCATGATCAGAGTAGCTTAAATAGCCATGTCTGTTTGCCAATAATACAAACAACGATTGAAGGACCATTTTATCCATTATTTACATAGTCACATGCTGCATGAATCAAAATGTTTTATCTACAGACATTTGGTTGATAATTTTTGCTTGCAATATTATCTAGAAAAATCTATTCCCAAAATGTACAAAAGGGTATCTCCGAAATAAGGTTAGCATCCCATAATTTATGCATAGAACTGGCAGAATATAAAATATACCTCGTGAAAATAGATTTGTAAAACTTGTGTTAATGAAATCGAGGATGAATACCATTTTTTGTTAGTATGTCCTGTATATAGGCAAATTAGAGTTAAATTGATAAAAAAAAAAGTATTACTGGAGTAAGCCCTCCATGTTCAAACTTATTCAATATTAAGTGTGAACATGTTAAGGAACTTTGTAATTTAGGAAAATGTATTTGTAAAGCTTTAGAACAAAGAACAGCCTGTAACATTTAAGTGGTTTTTTGTTTTGTGTTGTTGTTGTTTTTCTTCTCAACTGTACGTACTGTCATTCTCCTTATTTATCTACCATATTTATTTCCGACTGATGAATGAATCTTTGAATTGACCGTGTATTATTCAGCACTGATGTAATTATTTATACATGTACAATTTGTTTAATGCTATAATAGATGTATGTCTTCTGCAATAAAGAATATGAATGCAAGGGATGTCACAGGGCTCAACCAAGATAAAAAAAATAAATGTAAGGGATGTTGCAGGGTCCAACCAAGACATAAATAAACGTTGGTCTGGGTTCTTACTTAGTTTTATTGAGTATATTAAAAACCGGCAAGAAAAACACAAACTCTCACAGCACGTAAAACACTCACGCTACATTTAAACAGACATTTAGACAGTACACGTTTAAGCATTAATTAACAGCACAAAGAACACAACATTTTAGGTTACACTGTCAATGAAATTAATCATTCATCACTAGAATAAAATAATACAAACAAGTATGAATCTTACCAGTAACATAATATAAAGTGAAGTTTGTATCGTGTACCACGTCTCTCGAATAAGGGTTTACAAATATTGTATGCGTTAAATGAAATAAGCGTATCTGGAGAAATTATAAATCTTGGATGTTACATAAAGAAATTAACTGGGAAAAATAATTATGTAAAATCTCAATTGCAAACTAACCTCTGTATCAACACGTTTCCAGCATCATATTTAATTATATTATTTTTATGTATTGTAATGCACTTCATCATTGGTTCGTTTGATATCACGTGTCACAGTATAAAAATGCGGATTGACCGGGTCTTTCTAATTATAAACATTAAAAAACTCGGATTGACCTGTACTTTCTAATTATAGATTAGAGAAACTTTGTAACGTGCAACAATGACTGTGATTCGCTGACGTTTGTCATTTCAACCAATCAAATTCTCTTTCAGGATCTCATCACTTACTTCTGTGACGTCACAATAAAGACGATGAAATAGAAAGATTCTCTATTCATTACATTTTATAGAATTACTTTATCAGTTTAAAGAACCCACACTAAAATTAAAACAGCTTACTATTTTTTTTTTTTTAAATCTCAACATGTTGAAAAAGAAAACAAAAATGCAATAAAAACAGCTTACTATTTTTAAAAATCTCAATATGTTAAAAAAGAAAACAAAAATGCAATTTGTTTCCCTAATTTTGTCAAGCTTTATTAGAAAAATAATATAACAAATAAATGTGGTCCTTTCATGAGGTCGATCCATAGATATATCGACTTCACAGAAAAGCATATCGACCTCGCACTTCGTGCTCGGTCGATATGCTTTTCTATGAAGTCGATATATCTATGGATCGACCTCATGAAAAGGCTATATTTGTATAAGGGCCCCGCCGAATATCGGCAATATAGTAATCAGCTTAAAATTCCGTCTGTCTGTCCATCCGTCGCAAACAGTTTTCGCACGATAACTCAAAAGGGCTTGCACCAAATTAATATGAAATTTTAGAGCAGTATAAATATCAATTGATGTCAATTCCCTTTCGATTTTGGAAGATTTCTGATTTACGTTTCAGAGGAATGAAACTTTTTTCATGAAAAAGTCACAAACAGTTTTCGTGCGATAACTCAAAAGGGCTTACACCAATTAATATGAAACTTTAGGGCAGTGCAAATATCCATTTAGGTCAGCTCCCTTTCGATTTTGGAATTTTTTTTATTTCACATGTACGTTTCAGAAATATGGAACTTCTTTCATGAAAAGGTTTTTTTTTTTCAGTTTTCGAACAATAACTGAAAAACGTTTTTACTAATCCGATTGAAAAAGTGTGTATCTTCATAGAAGCAAGCTCCCTTTCGATTTTTTTTTTAATTTCTGATTTTCCTTGTCCTAGTTATAAAACTTTGAACCCCTATTGTGGCCCCAACGTGCCCACGGGGGTCATGATTCGAACAAACTTGAATGTCCACTATTTCAGAAAGCTTTCATATAAATTTCAGCTTTTCTGGCCCAGCGGTTCTTGAGAAGTGGATATTTAAAAATTGTCCCTATATATTTACTTGTAAATTGTTTGATCCCCTATTGTGGCCACAATATTCCCCCGGAGGACATGATCTGAAGAAACTTAAGACTCCACTGTATCAGGCAGCTTTCATGTAGATTTCAGCTTTTCTGGCCCAGCGGTTCTTGAGAAGTGGATATTTAAAAATTGTCCCTATATATTTACATGTAAATTGTTTGATCCCCTATTGTGGCCACAATATACCCCCGGAGGTCATGATTTGAAGAAACTTAAGACTCCACTGTATCAGGAAGCTTTCATGTAGATTTCAGCTTTTCTGGCCCTGTGGTTCTTTAAATATTTTAATTTTCGTGATTACCTCCCCTTTGAAGAGAGCCAGGTCCTTCATTTGAACAAACTTGAATCCCCTTTACCCAAGGATGATTTGTACCAAGTTTGGTTGAATTTGGCCTTGTGTTTCTGGAGAGAAAGATGAAAAGGTGAAAAGTTTGTAATTACGATAACGACGACAGACAACGGACAAAGTTTGATCAGAAAAGCTCATTTAGCCTTGCCTTCGGCTCAAGTGAGCTAAAAAGAGCACGGAAAGATAGTAGGCTTATTCGTGTGACCTTGACCTCTGTGTCTATGACTACGCATGTTTCCTCGGTTTGTATGGAGTTCATTTTTTAGAGGAAGAGTTACCTCCTATGCAAATGAAGTGACTGATACATGTATGTTGGAGCAGTGTACATTACGAGACGTTTTACAACGCAAATCAGAAATGCACCGAAAGGAGATAGTGTATGGAATGTTACTTTCCAAGTGAACGGTGAGCAACTGAATTCAGAAATTGCCACGGGTGTAAGATGTACCGTGCAGTCGAGGCGCATCGCTGAAAAAAAATATTCTCTTGCTATTTAAGGAGGCTGGAGGGTCAATCCATTTTTTCCCCAAAATTCAAATAAAACTAGCATGGTTATTTGATATAATAATATACATAATTTTAACATCAAAGACAGTAACACAATAAGCCATATTTTTATGATTTATTAATTCTAATGTTATTGCACATAATGTTACATAAAACAATTTTAAATACAAAAACGAAGAAATAGGAAAATACATAACAATAATAATATATCAAATAAAAACCCCACCAAAACCAAATAACAAAAAAAAAAAAAAAAAAAATGCAATTCATTTATATATAACAATTTAAATGAAAATAAAAAAAATATAACCACAAGATTTGATCAAATTTTAACATAATAAATAATCATAAATATGTATAAAATATATCAATTAGGATTTAATTGTTTTGCTGGTGAATTTTGAAGAAGGGGGGGGGGATGAAATTTACGTATTATTCGCTGCAAAATTTATTACCTCCCTTTGCAGAATCTAAAACATGGTTACAAAAAACTGAACTAATCTTTTTACGTGTGCATGCTTTCCCCTTTAATTGGGGGTTCTCCTGTGCCATAGGTACTTGGAATGCCTTTCCCTGATGCATACTTGGTAAACATTTTAGCTCGGCCGGGACAAATGTCCGGAGAGCTATTGTATGACCCCGGTGTCGTCGTCAGCGTCGGGCGTCACAAAAACTTTAACTGGGCTACATCTTTTGAACCAAGGGAAAACAGAGCTTTGATATTTCACATATTAGGTGCCTCATGATGAGACCTCGTTTTTTGGTACCAAAATTTTGGAACCTTAGTGAACCCTTGGCACCTTTGACCTACTTTTCAAAAAAACTTTAACCTGGGCTATATATTTGAACTAAAAGGAATAGGGTATTTGATATTCATGTATAGAATGCCCATGATGAGACCTTTTGGTTTTTGGTACCAAAACTTTTTGACCTAGTGGGACCTTGACCTTTGGGACTTTTGACCTACTTTTCAAAAACTTTAACCTTGGGCTTATATCTTTTGAACTAAAAGGAATAGGGCTTTGATATTCAATGTATAGATGCCTCATGATTGAGACCTTTGTTTTGGAATCAAGACTTTTGAACTAGCTACCTTGACCTTGGACTTTTGACCTCTTTTTTTAAAAACTTTAACATGGGCTGTATCTTTTGAAACCAGGGAAGAAAGAGCTTTGATATCCATGTATTAGATGCCTCATGATGAGACTTTGTTTTATGTACCAAGACATTTTACCTAGTGACCTTGACCTTGGACTTTACCTACTTTTTTAAAAAACTTTAACTTGGGCTATATCTTTTGAAGCAAAGGGATAGAGCTTTTGCATATTTCATGTATAAATGCGTCATGATCAGATTCTTTATTTCGGTTACTTAAAGACTTTTTGACCTAGTGACCTTGGACTTTGACCTACTTTGCAAAAACTCTTACTTGGGCTATATCATTTGAAACTCATGGCATTAGAGCTTTAATAATTCACCATATAGATGCCTCATCATCAGACTTTTGTTTAATACTACGACCTTTTTACCAGTGACCTTTGACCTTACACGTTACTTATACTTCAAAAAACGTTAAACTAGGGGTTTATACTTCGAACCAAGATTTGAGAAGGCTTTGATTTAACACATTTAAATGCCTCATGAAGAATCCTTTGTTTTGGTACGAAAGACTTCTTGCATTATAATTGACTTACTTTTTCAAACACTTTGATATGGGCAATATTTTTCAAATGAAGAGGGATTGGGGCTTTGGCATTTCACATATAGATGCCTCTCATTGGTAACAATATTTTTGACTAGTTCCTTGAAATAAATTTCAAAAATTCAAACCTGGAGTTTATCTTTTTGAACAAGGGGGATATCTTAAGGGCTTTGATATTCTAAAAACAAATGTTATTCTTTTCAAAGACATTTCATTCACTACCCAAAGCTATTGACCTTGGATTTGGATTTACCTAAGGGGGGAATTAGGTTAGATATTGTCATGCTCCCGGCAGAGCTATGTTGTATGTTGTCTTCTGACAACTCTTGTTACAATTGGAGGATGTTGTACTAAAGAGCGATCCCAAACCAAAATGCTATTCATCTGCACAATTAATCAAATGCAATGGCTGATGACATGATGAGCATCCTTTGTAGAGCTGTTCGGCTAAACTCCCCAATACAATAATACGACGGCCTTCTTTCCAGTTTATGCTTCGAGAATTATATGTCAAATACATGTACATATTAATCAAATATGTACATGTATCAATATGAGAGGATGTATAGCATACATTCATGACCTATATATGACCTTTGACCATATGACCTTGATTTTTGACCTCAATGTCAAAGGTATAAAGTTCTCTAACATGGATTATATTTGGTTTGTGAGTGCATCACCATGAAAGGATGTGTCACTTACATTCATGACCTCTGTATAACCTTGACCTCAAGGTCAAACTTATAGGTTTCTTAACATGGATTTGTGTCCGGGCCATATCTTCTTTATTCAAGCTTCAATGACTCAAGTGAGCGTAAAGATATGTGGGTGGCGGGGGTATCCTTTGTGAGTTTTACTCACAGTATTTCTAGTTTTTAGTATTTTTTTTTTTCTTTTCTTTTTGTTACAATATGTACCCCATTGGAAATAAGCACCAGTGCTTTCATGGGCTATCCTTAGGTGTAAATCAATGATATTTCATTTTATGTTTATAAATATATGTCTAGTCTCATGAACTGCATAATATTTTAAAATTATACCTGATATTGATATCTGAATTTATATTTCATTATTCTTGTTTTTTAATATGCAATTAATATCACCCTGTATCATTGATTCTTACCCTGAATAAATCTATGAAACTAAGTCATCATAGGAGTTAGCGGAAGTCCAAAAAATTGACTTTCCGTGCACGTGTAACTACAAAGCAGTAGAGCGAAACATTACATTCCAAATTATCGACGCGCAGTGTTCATTAAGCCTGCTTGAAAGGGATGATTGTATGCGATTTTACCTTTTGCACCCCCAATGGAAATTCCTGGCTAGCTTTCCAAAACGTGAAAAGGGCTTTCACATCGACATCAGAGTACTCTGATGCGAAACGTCCTGAAACAGTCACAGTAGACGCGTTAACGAAAAGCCTGAGAGCTGCTATTATACAAGGAAACGGCACTCATAGTAGCATACAAAAAGGC
>CAJDSM010031673.1:779-16143 GCA_903981925.1 Ostrea lurida
ATGTAACGTAATGGCCGGAGTATGTTAGACATTATCTTTGTGTCAGAACTTTCTGTTAAATATGTTCTGTTTACTGGTGAATCAGAATGGATGCCGGCGTCTAATGTCTGAGGAATATAATCAGATGTGTTTCATTAATAATAGACGTTATTCCAGTCTTTTACAGCCAGCAATGGCATGAAAGTAGTTTTTGATGGTAGCATACATTCAAATAATTTTTGACTACTAGACTCCAACGGCTGCCTTTTTGATTTGATGTTTGAAATTTGAAGGAACCATATAGGAGATTGTGAGACACACAGATACTGCATCACTACTATGCCAATATTTTGGATTTAAATAGCTTATCAAATGAAATATTCAAAATGAGCATTAGTATTATACATGTATATCCAAAAGTCTTGTCATAATAAATGATAATATGATGCAACGAGTTCTTTGTAGTGAAACTATGATGTTAAAAATGACTCGTTTCTGTTTATATATATATTATGGTACTGTAATTATTATTTGAAAACACTTGTTATTTGTTGTCTATGCAATACATCAGTTTCGTGTTAATGATCAATGTCCATCAGAAAAAAAAATCAACACTGGATGTACCCAAACTTTGGTTTATTGTATGACTTGTTATAAAAACACTTTACAGCCATTAATAAAATTCACGTTCTTAAATCTGTTTTGAAGTAACAATTCTTGGTCAAACTGTTGCAACTTTCCACTTGAAGAATTGTGTGTGGTTTCCTGATTCAGTAAGCTAATAGCTTGAGATGATGCATTGTTGACCAACATGAAATAACAATGTCTGTTCTTCCTCTGAGTTTGCTTTAAAACTGCACGGATCAGCAGGAGGAATTGTCGGGGCCATAATTTCACTGAGTGCATGAATTGGAAATAAACATTTCCACAGAATTGTTGGCGCCTGGACCAAGATGTGTCAGAACTTGGAAACAAGGAGTGGTATGGTCAGGTCCAATGCACATAAATGTTTCAACATTTGTCCGGGCCACATCTTTTCACCGAGTGCATCGATAGGAAAGACCCAAGGAAATGTCATGACCTTGGAGTCAAAGGTAAGGTCCAACATACACAGTGTACATAGTGCTTACCAATTGCTGGGCCCCCCCCCATGCGGGTGTAATAAATGCATGTGGGCTGTTGCTCTTAAATTTATTTTGTGTTGAAATGGGGTTATTCATATTCAGTCTTTCTGCCCTTATGCTTTCCAAGATATTACTCTTATTTAAAAGGTCTTGTATATAACAATGCAGCATATGAAAAACTCGCCATTGAGAAAACTACGAGCAGGTATCAGACAGACAGACTGAAAATTATGCAATTTTTCGGAAAAAATATTTCCACTTTTGAGACACAAAATTAATGCATCTTATCAATGTGTCCATGAACTTTAATAAAGTTTGCAGAATGTCAGTCTACAGATGTATAAGATTGGATTACTTCAAAATAAATAGCATTATCTATTCAAGACAAAGCTTAACTAGATGTGTTACCACATTGCGATCACGAATGCCTTTAAAAGTCCCAAGCGAGAGGAAGACGTTGTTAAAAATTTGACAAAGAAAGTAATTTTCAAATCAAAGTCCAAACTGAATTCTTTATCAAGATAAGTTCAACTCTTGAGAAGCATTGAGTGAATGCATCAAGAATACTGACTATAGGCAATTCTTGCACACAAAAGGCATTTTTTCAAGTTAAAGGGCACAAACTCCCATAAAATATCGATGAACCAAAATGAAACACTAAACTTGATTTGTAACTCATAAATATAAACCGCATACATAATCATTTTCAAATACCTTTGACAAAGCATTTAGAAAAAAAATTCGGAAAAAACTGCTTCGTTGCAGGACGGACAAAGGGTAAAAAACTATGCCCCCGATCATTTGTGTGGGGAGCATAAAAATGAAAAGTTCAAATCTGCCAAGTAAATTTTTGATAAATGTATCCCTCAAATAGCCACATTTTCAATGTGATCCAAAGATGTATATAATTTAATAGTGGAATGTTAATCTTAAAGGTGGCAAGAGGGGTTGATTACACAAAGTAGGTATCGTTATTATTATTACAGGGACACCCCAGTGGCTTTCATTTCACCATACCATTGCATGCACACTGTGCAAACCACAACCGCCAATGTGTACTTATACAATATACACACTGCAGAGATTTAAACCATCATCTGTGTAAAAAGAATAGGTGGATGGCTTCATCTTGCTACTGTATAATGATTAAAGTAAATTCCTATATAAAATGTTTTTGCACCATTACTACATTGACGACACAAACAAAACAAATTAGAAATAAAGCTTTATTTAACGTTGACATACAGATACTATGTAACATTGCTGCCCAGTGAAGAATCAAATATGAAGCGAAATGACAATGTACACTAAATTAAACAACATGCATGTGTATCTCTTTCTATATGATCTCATTAACAACATGCATGAGTAAATCTCTTGTCTATGTGATCAAGTTATGAATTTTTCACACAAAGGACATTAAAACCAATCTGGTTACAATGCTCAATCTCTTTTGGACACCTTGCAAACCTTATGGGTTTCTTCTGGAACCAAACTTAAATGTTGGGATGGAATGCTTTAAAACACCCCCCCCTTCACAATCCTTCAGGGATAGATATGAGAGATGTCTTTTTGAAAATAACGTTGACCCTGATCTTGCCCATAGCTAGAAACAGAATTGCATTTAATACATTATAGTGATTAATCTAAGAGATATTGTAATAACTGGGTGAATATAATAAGAAACAGTGATCAATCTCATAAATCCTACGAAGAATACAAAATTAAGGGGCTGACCAACACGGACCCCTGGAAACATCATGGTGAGGATCAGATGTCTTTGGAGGAGCATAACATCCTGTTAAGCAGTCCCCCATCGTGCACATTGCGGACATACAAAAGGAAATTGCCGCTAAGTATACTAAACATTCGAGTTTCATTACTTAGACTTTTTGAATTCGATGTATGGACAATCTAATCCCATGAAGTTTCAACCATGTGACTGCAGAACCAATAAGTATCTCTGACAACTTGGAACAGATAAAAGATGACTTGCAATGGATTTATTGATAGAGAAAAATGCAAATGTATCTCTTTGATTTTTGGCTGTTTGAACAAAGAAACAAGTGATTCTGACTTATCTGGTGCCCAGTCGCTTGCGCAGTGTCAATACTCTACAGTGAAGCTTAAAGAATGGCACAAACCTGTGAAACATGAAAATGGAAAAGCATTCATCACAAATTTTTACATTAATGTAACATTTCATGACTGTTGAAAGTTTTCCCATACATCTTGAGAATAAATCAACACTTTCGTTCCAAGACTTCATGGCCACAGAAATTACCAGGTACATATGTTTTTATGTATTAATTACAAATCATTCATATCAAGAAAATCTTTGGCGAATTTTCAGAATCCACTCTTACCTTTATACATTAATAATTAATGAAACTCCTGGTTTAGAATTCAAAACACACCCATATATTACAGGAAATTACGAATTGAGATGCAGATAACAATGTTTTCTAGCGACAAAGCCTTTCTGGCTTTTAAACCAGTGTTATGGAAGTATTTCATTGAAAATTCAAATTCACTATCAATATGAAGTATGTTACGATTTGCTACACTAACTACAAATGTGAAGCAAACCACAAAGAACAATCACTAATTAAATAACACTCCTACAGTAAAATTTCTACGGCAAGTAAGTTTCACATTGTTATAATTCTGGTGTTTCATTTTCACACATACATGTCAATATGTAACAGAAAATGAAATTGGGAAGGCAAATGCATGTTGGTAAAAAGAAAATGATTTTATTGGGAAGCAAATGTGCGTGGTAAAAAATTTCTTGAGAAGCAAATGATTAATTGTATTGATTATGCAATGAAAAATATACATTTTATATGTGTTACGATGTGCATACACTAACTAAAAATGTGAAAACTGACAAACGATTACACTTCTACAAAAAAATTCTCTACCATCCTACAACTTTTCATCTACAGGTACAGTTTATTTTTACATTGTATCAAAAACCAATTTTTATCTTTCGATGGACAAAAAATGATTTCTTGTAAGCAATAGATAATTGTATTGATGTGTTCGAACAAAGATAATACATTTTATACTTGTGTCAAGTTGTGTGGGTGATTTGATCATACAAATAGTAAGCAGAATTTTTTTTATATCGTATATGTCCTTCCATAAATATCTCAAAAAAATAATCTCTTCCTTAATTACTGAGCAATTAAAAAATGGGTAACAAAATATTAATCTCCTATGAACAAATTTCATTCGCATTGATGCATAAATAAAATCAGCAGGAATTATGTTCCTTTTCAAATTCTTCCCATGTCTATAAGCTCAGTGAATTAAGAACTTAAGACTGGGCAGCTAAAGACTGTGTATTATTTTTCCTAATATCGGCAATTTCTAGCTAACATCATACACTTAATCAATACCTCCAACTTTATTGCACATTTGGCTGTGCATAAAGATGCAAATCTTTATTACTAGTTGTGTAGACTGGTTTCCTATTAGCGATATCTGGGAGGACTAGTTTAGCTCTTCTCTTTGTATGATCCAATTCTTCCTTGAGGTCCTGTAATTTTGGCATACACCATCGGCCCCACAAAATATTGACAGCCACCAAAGGACCACAGACATCCGTATGACATGCCACTGTTGAGAACATGTTGGAAAAACAACATGCACAATAACATGGTCAGGAAAAACAATCCATTGGCCTGCAAAATACACAATTACTCAATGTAATTACTCTACTATACTAAAAGTACTTTGTGAAAACAACTCAGCTGCTGATCGGGACAACCCATGTAAGGCATGTTATTATATTTTACATTTCACAAATGTTCTTGCCCTTGGACTCTTTTTTACATCTTAACATAAGTGATTAGAAGACGAACAGGAATGTGATACTGTATAGTGGGGTTAATAATCTTGCAGGGCTCAACATTAGCGTTAAATTTCAACTTGCCCATCAGACAAGCTGCCCACTAAATGTTCTTGTCCAAATGTACATTTTACTTGCCGACACTGAACAAAAACAAGAACTTGATTTTTCTGCCACATTACTTATGAACTTACTAACAAAACTCGCTTCAGTTTAACGGAAATATCAATATTTTTTTTTTTATTCAAGTCAAAGTATTCTACTAATTCTACAAATATAACAAGTACAATGTCCTGAAACTTCTAACTTTACCACACGGCAACGTACCGATGCAATGCACGGTGACCGCATGCTAACGCGAACGGACCACAATGTAATAATCGGTGACTGCACAGTGAACGCAAATGAATTAATCATATCCGGAATGTTTCGTGATTTTCCACTTGGTTAGAGTATATTTTATCAATTATATTAGATAAAAAAAAAAATAATAAATTTAAATAAATATTTTGTATCCAATACATAATAATATTAGTAAGAAAAAAAACTATAATGCATTAATCATGGATATAAATGGATAAACAATATCACACGATACTGCAATGTTATGAAAGTGCAGTTATTAACGCATAGCTGTCATGTATTTTCTGTAAAGTGCTAAATGTATATTACAATCGTACAAGTATTGTATCTCATGGAGATTATATTTTTTTCTAAATGCACAGTAAACCTGTATGTGCACAAAAGAAAAAACCTTTATAGTTTTTTTTTTTATTACATACTGTAACGTCACTCCAGATTAACAGGCGTACATGCAGTGGCTCTAAAATTTTCCGGGCACAAGGAATACATATACCTGCAATTTAACACACCCCTAGAGAAATCTGATGCATTAAACAAACAGGACGTGTACCATGCAACACAATAGTTTTTCTTAAGTTTTTTTTATTTGTACGTGTACTGCCATTAACAATCATTCCCAAAGATGCATTAAAACGGTCGTAGGGTGAGTTAAAGTGATGTCAATTTTTTAGGGAAGTTGTAATTTTCGATTTCTTACAATTGAAAGAGAATCGGGAAAACGTTAAAACAGAAAAATTTGGGTTTTCATCTTGTTTTTCGAGCTACAGTGTTTTAAACATGACCTTTTTGCACTTAAAAATTTACTCCAAGATTTATTCTTTAGTACCTTCATTCTTGTTGGGTAGAACAAAACCATAAGGAATACAGATCAAGTCATTACATGCAAATGATACATAAATAATGTATTCTTTACAATAACAGATATAAAAAAAATATTGATACTTGTAAAATGGAAATAAGACCTGTCTTTGCACTTGATATACGAAAAGACTCATATCGAATTCAGAGTTAAAAAAATACATTTTAGAGTGGATGTGAATTCCTAAATATTCCCACTATTCGAAAATTCACGTAATATTCAAAAGTCTTGTCCAAAATTTAAAATGGAACGTTTAAAAAGTAGAGGATTTCGGTTCAAATTTTTAAAATATGACCCAAATTACTGTTGTTTGCCACAGAAATTTCGAGTAATGAATGGACTTTTTAAAGAATAGTATTCTGTTTGGAAAAATAACCTCAAAAATAATAATAACAAATTATTGAACTAGTTCAAGTCCATCTACTGTATCATAATTATACGAATAGAGGTATAAAAATAGAAGTATATGGATAAATAGAAGCTGCAAAATCATGCTTTTCGATTAATTAATCCTTCCGCCACAAAATACTAGTCCCTAACCAAACCCGTTAATAATCTGAAAATTGACACAACCAAATTTATCAATCTGGACAGGGTTCAGTGTAAGTTTGCACAATGGTCGGTATTGAACCAGTAAATACTTTAAAATATTACGCGTCCTGCGCAGTTGTTCTCAAAGCTCACCACTACAACGCCTTAAACAAACACGGACGGTGTAGCCCTTCAACACAGTATTTTTTTTATTAGCCTGTACGACATCGCAGATTACGAGTGTCATGTAGGCTTCAGGATTTACGACAACGGAGGAAAATATAGCCGCAATTTACAAAACACTCCTAAGATGCATTAACACAAACACGGGCGGCTCTGTACTGTATCATGTAGGGATGCTTTCTCCCTTGGAGTTCCGAATTCAATGCAAAGCAAAAGTCTGAATGATGACCGCCCCACACGGTACGCGGTGAATGCGAACGGTGACCCGAAAATGTGAACGGTGACCGCACGGAAAAATGGTAAGTAAGAATATTTCAGGGACTGTACAAGCCTTAAAAAGTTACTTGTCCAGCAGACAAGTGCATTAAGAGATTGGCTTGTCCAATCACATATATGAAAAACTGGACACAGACAATCGTCACAAACGTTAATGTTGAGTCCTCTCGTGGTCGAAAAAGAATAGCAATTTTTTCCACATTAAGAAACAAATTTGGCAGTCAGTTGAATTTTGTGGAAAAACAAATCGTATATTCTTGAAGCCTGATTCAGTTTTATACTGTTACTTGTAGATTAACAAATCATTGTTATGGCGAATTCATAAAAAATTTTGTTTAGCGAAATAACTCTACGAGTTAATTTCTGCAGGCAATACGGACCCAGGCCATGACTGAAACAGAATTGATTTGTTCGTCTCCATTGTGGCATTGTTGCTCTTCCTGTTTATCCTAGGGCCAGAAAGCCAGCTTCAGCTCCCATAAACTCGGCGCAATCTGAAGTCATGTAGGGTCCAAGCCAAACCCAAGGTTGGTCCTGAAAAAGTGCCATTCAAGCAAAAGTTTATTTTTCAAATTCCAAACAATGTAAAGGAAGATACCACTAAGAAATAGAATCTGATAAATATGATTTCACATGCAATGCAATGTCTTAATTCTTTAGGTGTAGAATTGTGAAACATCAATGCAATTCTAATTCCAGTTAAAGGAGAAGGAAATTTTACTTCCTTGACGAATATTTCATACCTTGGAATGTGGCAATCGCTCCGGGGAAACAAAAGGCTCATTATACCATGTGAAAAAGAACACGGACAAAGTCGTTCTGAGGATAAGGGTGTACTGGAGGCTGAGTCTCAATACTCTCCTCCCCAGTCCTCCTCGTCTGCAGGGATAAGATCAGAAGGCTCCAAAGTAGACAATAACCAGCGCTCACACGGAAAGCTTCTGCATCGCAAACCAATACATTTAATAGTGACTATCTTATGTCATAATTGGATCCATATCCTGTTTAGAAAGCCACCTTTCAATAATCATGTAGATTTGTTACCAGCAGCAACTTATGTAGGCATCGTTTGATAAATGGTTAGAATTCGTATACAATTTGATAAACATATGGGAACCAAACCATAGCATGTATAACACACAAAAATGGGGTAGTGTAAAATAAAACAAAACCGAACTGGAAATCCAGAAAATGCAAACTTGATACCGAATGAGTAATCAACTTTTTGGTTAAGTTGTACAGCCTTAATTAGTTCCCTCTCAAGAACTTTCACTCATATGGATGCGTCACCATTGCTGGTGAAAACCCCTATAACAGTTGGTCAAATTCCCCTTTTAAAACACTATAAACAATATAAAAGAAGTAATTACTACCAGATAGTCAGCATTGCAATTTGTTAATAAATGCTGCAAACATATCACTTGATTTCCTATTTACGAAACAAGGAGACTATAGGTTCTGGACCTGCGTCGCTCGCCAGCTACATAGAAGCACAAGTATTCCGTCTGGGGGGGTTAAACTTTCGTGTTTGAATTCCCACAAAAATTCGTTGGACGTTTAATTTCCGTCATTTCAGACGCGCTTTGTAATTATCAACAGTTGGATAAAAATTGTCATGGATTTGATTTTGTTTGATTTATGCTACAAACGAAATTAAAGAAATTTAATCCATAGACGAATTTAGTGCTTCTACAAACTTTATTCATTTTATAAAATTTGTATTAAATACAGAAGTTCCGTCAGTTCCCAGCATGGGTATTAAATCCCCTAATAACATAATGAATTTATGAAATAAGCTGAAATGATAAAGCTTAAATATATGATGATTTTGAAAAATTTATTAGGTTCAAAGGTCATGGTCATTTGAGGATTTTTGCAAATTTTCCCTAAGTTTTGAAGGGGCAAGATAATTCCAATAAAAATTTAAGAGATTCAATATTCCTGCTGAAGCACAACTACATATTATGTTTCTTACTGTATATCCAGTTCATTGAATTTGGTTGGATAGTTTCAGAGGAGTTTGCGATGACAATATCATTTTTTTTGTTCCGTTGCTTGGTCCAGCATTGGCTCGGTTATGAGTAGGACGTGCGGACAGGCGTTATAGTTTTATAGGCGTTTTGTGACTCTGATTATGAAGGATTTGTTGCAAAATTTTCTAAAGTTTTGATAGTGCATTACTTCCATAAAATTTAGAAGGATGCTAATATTTCCTGCTAATCATGCAACAACTACATATGATGTTTCTTACTGTATACAAGTTTTCGTTGAATTTGTTTAGGTAGTTCAGAGGATTGTGATGACAGATCATTTATGAGGATTTTCTAAGTTTTGAAGGACATAACTTTCTTAAAAATTTAGAGGATCAAAATTTCCCTGCAATAGCAAAAACTACTATATGATGTTCTTAAGTATTACTAAAGTTTCGTTGAATTTGATGGGTAGTTTCAGAGGAGTTGCGATGACAAGCTTATATTGGGAAACGGAGACGGGACCGACGGAGTGACCCGACCTCCTAGACTACCTGCTTTTCCCGCCGTTGGCCGGACGCCGGTAAAACTAGCACATAAGAGCCCCCCCCCCCCATCTGAACAGAAAATGTAAAGCCATTAAGATTTAAGAAAATATATAATCTTACAATACAAAGAGGTCACTGCTTTCCTTTCATCCTATTGACTTAGCTGGGACAACACACAGGAGAAAACTGCAGCCAAAGACTCTGCGTGAGAAACATGAAGAAAATAATCAAGCGATAGACCGCTCCCTCGACTGAACCACCCCAAGTGAACTACTTTAAGTTTTATACTCGTGTTAAAAATGAAAGTTACAACTGTTGAGAGTGTGATAAATGATTTTTAAACTCAAAAACTAAATCGATTTGTTACTAAAAATTTTCCTAGATGCCATAATATCCCCACCCCCCAAACAATTTCATTGTTGCTTTAAAGAAAACTAACGTCACATGACGGGCACTCGACTAAAGGAACTAATTTTCAATCAATATCCACTTGGTCCAATTTACTTCCTGGTAGGATGCCAAAATTACCTCAAGTTTTCATCCGGACAATTCAAGTCACTTAATTGTGACAAAGCTGTGGAAATCTCATAGATTCTCTACTAACCATGACATCTTGTATGAACCTAAATGCGGAATGTGGTCAGTTTGTAGGTTAACATACCATATACTCACCCTAAAGCCTTACCCTATAGGAAACTTTTTAAAGCACCCATTGTAAAATGTGATAACTGAAAAATGAGTATTTACAAAATTTATTAATATACATGTATAACTTTCAAGTATAGCAAGTTGGGATTAAAACATAGTTTATAATGTAAATTTTGATAGTTTAGCATTACTTTCTAAATTGTGATTTCCTATTTTCTATTGATTTTAATCAGAACTCTGGGGTATTTGTTTCTACATGTTTCTTTGCTAGTCAAGGGTTTTCGGGTCCACTCTGCATGGGGAGCAGAGTGGACCGAAAACCTGTAGTGAAGCTTGTGTCAAAGATAAACTATAGAATTTATCATTATCACCCCCCCCAAGTGAACAGGGGGTTATAGTGATCTGTTGCCTGCCTCCAAATCCGCTACTCCGCTTTAAAACCCTCAATAGAATTTCTATGAAACTTCAGGGATTCTTTGTTACATTAAGCCATTATTGCACCCTGCCTATTCAAAATTTTGATCTGAATGATTGGGGGTTCCACAGCAAAAACATGAACTCTGCCTAAGAATATATTGTATGTAAGCCATATTAATTGACTATAACTGTTATGCTAAAATTTTTACTGCTAATCTGACCAAAAACGTTCACCTACTGTAAAGGCTAGAATAATTCAATTTTCTCCTGAAGAAATTACAGCATGGTAAACAAAAATAAAGGTCGTGTAATTGGAATTACTACTCTAGTCTTATTACTCTCCCGGCACATCATCCGATTATTCCGAGTGTTACGGAGAATGCTGATAACGGAGGTCGTACGAAGATGGAAAGCTGAGGTAAGTACTACTGCTTTATTTTTGTTTGTAAACTAATTTTTTTTTTAATTTGATGATTAACTATCAACCTAAAACAAACGAATATTGCAGATCTATGAAAATTAGCATAAACAGAGAAAGTCTATGAAACTTTTCAGGAATTCTTTGTTAAAGATGTATCTATTGTTGCACACTCCTTTTAGTATTCTAAAATTTCCTATCTCAGTGAATTTTTAATACCTACAGGGGAGCATCGCAGGGCAAATCAACTTAAGTGAGCATTTGCTCATGGTATTCTAGGATTTGCTTGGGACTTAACAATGTATATACTAAGTCACTTGTCTACATCCTACTGTCAGTGTGTTCACTGCAGTGGTGTTCGGACAAGTGTAAACTGTTTGCAATTGCACGTACCCAATTTGCATGATCGTGTAGAGTTTTGATTCCCTCAATATCAGTTTGAAACGTTAATTTAACTAATTGAATTTTGTCTTAAATTATTCCATTTTGTATGTCTTTAAAACTTGTCACCATGCAAATTGATATATCGATATGGAATAACGTTTTTCTGACAAATTCAAAAACGATGATGTAGGACCAACATTGTTTACCGATGCAAAAGGTACTGAAATCTTTCCGGTACTTACATCATTGCTGTTTTTTGTTGAAAAATACAGGCTTATTTCACACTCATATAATGATCAACTTTTAGTGAAGTGACAAGTTGAGAGTAAAATGAGTTTTAAAACTGGATCTTGAAATGGTATCGACGCCTGTCTCCATGTTGGGATGTACATGTGTACCGGGTACCCGATTGTACGTTCATCAGCTTTACACTAGTGATTGTGTCACTTCGATTTTTAAAACTCTAAAATATAGAACATTTATATATAACACCATATTCAACATTAGACCATAATAAAATAATAAATACCACAGTCCTGGACCACAGCAAGTTGATCTCTGTGGTTTTGTCATTACTTTCACGAGTCAGATAATGAGTCAGTGCGATGGCCATCATGATAATCCCAATGTCTCGCATCTCCTGCAGGTGTAAGCCATCGGGTCCGCCTTTGTTGAACTGTAAAAATTAACAGTCTTGAAATTATCCAAATCCAGAGGCTAACTGAGAGAGCTAGAGCTGGTGTGTGTGTATATATGTAGTTATAAAGGTAGCAACCCCTCGCCCCTATTTGGTTGAGCATTTTAAAAAACAATAACGGTCATTCTTTGCTATTTTGAGGTTTGAACACCCTCTACGGCTTTTTTAAGGAAAAAAAAAATGTGGGATATACAACTCATCCATCCCCATCCTTTTGGCTTTTTGTATTTTTTTTTTTCACCCATTCCCAAGACAATTTTTATTACTTTTCAAGAATTTGAAACTTACACCCTTGTTGAGTCCCCACCTGGTATCTAATATCTATAGAGATCTATACCACTGTTCTAGAGTCTACAAAGTAAGGTTTAAGATTCAATTTCTTCATCAATATTAAAATCTCCCCTTCTGGTAATGTGAAATTCTCACTAATCCCTTCATCATCAAATCTATACACCTGTAATAGTGGAGGCTATAAAATGGACCGTGGATAGCAGTCTATGTGGTTCAGTGGTTAGAGCAACTGATTAGTAATGCTAGGGTCCGGGGTTTGATTCCCTGTCCAGGCGTTGATTTTCTCCTCTCGCCTGTGTACACTCTACAGTTTGGCGCTGTTGGCCACCCCTGCACACAACAGGATGTCTGGTACGAGCAAATAGAATCTGGGTTGTGAGTCTTGGGGGGGGGGGGGGGGGGGGGGCAGACAATAGAGGGAGGAATGTAGTTAATTCCCGCCCGGTCTAGCCTTAAATTTTTTTCCCTCTCCTATAATACACACAGGAGAGCAACACACTAACCCTTCATCCTTAATTACTTAGTTGGCAGAAGACAGTTAAAATCAACTGTTGGCATTGGTAGTCATATACGCCACATCATGTTAATTCTTAAGATTCTCGTCCACCAGCAACAAAAACATTGGGGTGGGTGGGAGGATCTAACTAAATTCAGCTCTGACACATAAGATATAGCATATTATGTTATTATCTAATTGTCTATTTAATTGTAATTNAAGAATCTAAAAATTAACTTGATGTGGCCTCATATTCAAAACATGGGCTTTGGCACTCAAGTTTAAAATTGGCAAAGCTGCAGGAATTAGAGGGGGTTGCAAATTAAATTGTAACAATAATTCATTTTACATTCAAACACATCTTTGGGCACACAAGAATAACACAATTTTTTTTGTTTTTTCGTTTGTTTGTATTTTGAATGAAAATGTCATTGCATAACTTTATTAGATGTATACGTAGAAAAAAAATCCGAAAGATTTAATTTTTCGTAAAGATACAGATTATGTTACTATAAATTAACACATTTACAGCTCCATAGTCTTCATTATATTGTTTGCGGAGTGCGGACATGAAAAATTTCCGGAATTTTGAACTGCCGAAACAAAATTAAAATAAAAAATAAGATTTACATTTTCAGTGAGAATGATAGTATGAGTGTGGGAGTGAGTGAAAAAATTTTGTGCATTGTAATTATTGAATTATAATATATATATAAATGTAAAATATGCACAAAATAAAAATAAAAAATTTCTAAAATTAAATATCCCTACCTTTTGGGGTAGGGTGGGTGGGAACGAGAATCTACAAATTATAACTAAAAGTCTTGATGTGGCCTCATATTCAAAACATATTAGGCTTTCTTTGGCACTCAGTTTAAAATTGGCAAAGCTGCAGATGCAGGAATTAGAGGGGGTTGCAAATTGAATTGTAACAATAATTCATTTTACATTCAAACACATCTTTGGGCACACAAGAATAACACAAGTTTTTTTTGGTTTTTTTCTTCTTCTTCGTTTGTTTGTATTTTGAATGAAAATGTCATTGCATTGATCTCAATATAAATTTCATAGACTGAAATACATATTTTTTTAAATAAATATAACCTGTGAATTTTCTTACCCAGAATTTGATTGCTTCTGGATACACTAATACACCGAATCCTTTGACAGCAAAAAAGAACGACGTGATGGTCATGAGAGTTTTTCTTCCCCACGGCACAGAAGCTGCAAAAATCAGCAAAGATGCCGGCAAAGTCAGCTGCATAATGGTGTCATCTGGAATGCTGAGCAAATCCTTTACGTGCTTTACAACGAACGCCATGTTTCAAACTCAAGGCCTAGGCTAGCGTTTGACAGACTTTTTGTTTACAAGAACGGAAATACCGCGCAAAGTGTGTGACCTACTTTTGACAGACGCGGCAAGCCATGCGTGGTTTGATCAATTTGTGTCTAAATCTAGATTGGAATTTAGCAGAAGGAGGTCAAAAGGTTGAGCAACAAGTAGGCCTTAGGCCTACTGATCAAAAGTGGCCTTTCACAATATTTAATATATTATATATATTATATTATAGAGAGAGAGAGATGGAGAGAGAGAGAGAGAGAGAGGAGCATAATTTTAAATACTTTTCCCCCGGACTTTTTCTTTTTTAATAATTCCCATTATAAATGTACAGAAAAAGAGTACAAGTTTCTACGTACAAGCTCTGGCTGGGGCTATTTCCCATGAATATATTTCAATATTCCTTTTTTCTTCAGATGACTTCCGTAAAGTGAAATAAAAAAGAAAAGGATAAATTACACACATGATATTAGGCCTAATTATATCCCGGGTTGGGGGTTTCAACCTATACTTTTGGGTACAGACGTCCCGCGGAGATTTTCAAACTACCCCCCATAAATATATTCAATATTTTTGAAACCATACCCATTCATATATTTCCTTCAAGTTGAAAATTCTGACCCAATCATATATTTTATTTAACAAAGTTGTGACCTATTAATTCATGTTTAGTTGCCGCCCATTCAAGTAAGTTCATATTGTAATTATACCCAGGTTTTAGTTACATTTCAGGGAAAATGATTACAAACCTTATTAGAGGATGAACTCCAGCGAATACATTTACCATCCATTAATGTAGGCCTACTTATGTCAAAATTAAACATCAATATGGTTTTGAAAATTATTTAAGTATTATCAAAAACTTAAGTTAAGGAGATGTCTAAGTAAATTTAGAATATCTTCACACCATCTACAAATTTAAGTTGGGAGATACCAGGGTACCCCTGCACATATATGCGACTCTGCTCAAAATGTGATTTGAATG
>CAJDSM010031676.1:17362-28488 GCA_903981925.1 Ostrea lurida
AAATGCTTAAAAATTAAAGTGAAGTTTCAACAAATTGTTTTTGCACATGTGATAGGCTATGTGTAATAGTTTTATTGAGGTATGGTAAACTTTGTGAGTTTGCCAATCTAATTAAAATTATTTAGATTGGGAGTTTTGCATCGGTGTATCGAAGATCTACTGCCCCAATCATCATGAAATACAAGAAATTTCTTAAAATCACCACATTTTTTGAGATGGAATGTCTTGTGGATTTATAGTAGTGTAGTGGTCAAATGGGTTTGATCGGCGCGGTGGCCAGATGGCTCAGTAGAGCACCAGGTCCAGATTTGAGATTCAGGGTTCGAATCCCGTCTGTCCTTCCATTTTCTTCCCGTCCTGGTTGCATCTAGACAAATGAGTTGCATTGTTGATAATGACAAATAGAAGTTCAACTGTGATAAGCTAAACAATGCCCATGCATGGGCTGACACCAGGGGGGTTTCTTCCATTACATTGGTTATACACAGACGTGCCCGGGATTGGGTCGCTTTTGACAAGTCAGAATATATCAATGGGGTGGCCATTTTCATCAATCTGTTATTATCGAATGGGAGAAATTTAATATGCCAGTTTACATTGTCATTGGAATGGTAAACTTTATTTGCTGGAATCAACTTCTTATAAAGATTTGAATCATAATATATGACATGTTCCCCGAAATAACTGCAACCCTGGGATAATTACAATATGCACTTACTTGCATGGCGGCAACTAATATACATGAACAGGTCACATATATATGATTGGGTCAGAATTTCAAGGAAATATGAATGGAATGGTATGTTTCAAAATAAGTTAAGTATATTTATGGGGGTTGGTTGTTTGAAAATGCTCATGCGGGACGTTCTGCTACCCAAAATAAGTTTGAGACCCCCCCCCCCCCCCCCGGGGGGGGACTAAACATCATTTCACAAGAGCGCTCTTTTAATCAAAACTCCTCTCTCCGGAGACCAACAATTCTAAACCCAGGGAATTAGTGTGAAGAAATATGTGTTCAGAGAAGATTAACCTGTCCTATAGGTAAACGTATAACATATAAATGGTCGTGAGTAAACAATGTGTGAACTGGAATCGATGTATAAGTCCCAAAAAATTTATACAAAATCGAGTGTGGAAACACGGACCTCCGACGTTAACTCTTGTGACCTGGATCGAGTGGTGGTAGGAACAAATTAAATTTTACATGGTAAAGAAGTACTTGTTTAGTTTCCTTTACAGTTGTTATCCATTAAGCGAATCCAGAGAGAAATTGACGTGGATGAAGTAGAGGATATGTACAATAGTTTAAATAAAAAAAACAAATTCACTCTGATTTTTGTCAAAAAATGACAGTTTAAATTAGTAGAAAGCAATATGAAACAGGATGTGTAGTGAAATCTAATGCCCCCGTAATCACCGTGCACATCGTTACTATGATCCAGACATTCCGTCACTCGGATCCAACTATTTCCTTATGGGGATTATAACATTGGAGAGCCAATTGATTGTTAGATTTGATTTTTATAGCTCCAATAAAGCTTATGTTCTCAAAACAAGCAAATCGCTTGCACTGTCGGAATGCCAAAACGCTATTTGATGCTACAAATAACATCGAAAGATGCACCATTTTCCCAAACATCTCGCACTTAGCTGTGGCAATGACAAAAAAAACAGTAAGACTTTTGGATAGTAACTTTGTGTTCTTTTGAAGATCCAGAGCTTCTTATTAAAATGTGTTAAGATAATACTTTTACGTACTTTTTCATTGGGCCCAAAACATTGAATTAAATGATCCACAAAACCATGATATTTTTTATTTTGATGTAACGTAGGATGCAACTATCATAGGATGAGTAACGTATGACACAACCATTCTTATCAAACATTTGTTAAATCATTATTTGGGCAATTTCAGCATGTTTTGAATAGAGAATTTGCTGAGATGAAGGCTAGCGGCTATTGCCAATTTTCCCTTTTTCATATCAATGGTTTACATTCATATCATAAACACCCAAAAACAGACCAAAAATACACTCCTCTGACACATCTGGGTGAATAACCCTTTCTAGTTATTTTTGTGGAAAAAGTTGATTCGAAGCATGGCAATCTGCAGAAAGTATCTGTAAATTGTTCGACATGGCTATTGTCTAATTATAACGTTGGGGCGGAGCAAATCATCAGGTGCTACGAAAGCGGTCGCCCGTAAGATTGCCAATTAAATGGTGTTTCCTTTTTTTTCTACAATTAGAAATATAAAAAAAAAAAAAAGTGCTTACCATGTGTTAAAACCAAAATCAGACCATAATTTACTATATTTTTGCGGATCCTGCGGTATTTTAATGGACATACGATTGGATAGAGATAAAAAGTTTGAGGAATTCATTGAAAATAGTGTGTAAAACCCCCCCCCGCACACCGTGTAATATATTGTATCTCATTCTAGGATTTTAGCATGTCAAAACACGTGATTTTGCATTATTTACTACTAACCTGAAGGTTTTGGAAATTCTTTTACTACCCCTCCCCCACCCCCCCCCCCCCCCCCCCCCCCCCCCCCCCCCCCCCCCCCCCCCCCCCCCCCCCCCCCCCCCCCCCCCCCCCCCCCCCCCCCCCCCCCCCCCATAATCTCTCTCTCTATAAAGAGCAACCAACGATTTTGCCTGAGCGATGATGTGCAGTTTAGATTTCTGCCTATGTACGCTATTAATTATACACAGTATTGATCTTTATTGTAGTAATCTCTCTCTCTCATTTTCCTTCCTCTCTCTCCAAGTTCTTAATCATCAGCATTCGAACTATGATCTTTGAACTGAGAAAGAGTCTCTGATATCGGGATGGACCCGTGTTGATGAAATCGGCATGTGATATAACCACTCTCTCTCTCTCTCTCTCTCTCTCTCTCTCTCTCTCTCTCTCTCTCTCTCTCTCTCTCTCTCCTCTCTCTCTCTTCTCTCTCTCTTCTCTCCTCTCCTCGAATTTATGAATCGTATCAATCCCGAACGAAGAGCTTTACCACGGAACCACCGCGACGGTTGCTCTTTATAATGAAGAACTTAAATTTTCCCTACTTACGGTAATTATGTTACTGTGATATTAAGGTCTTTTACATATTTTCATTTGAAAATCGTTTACTCTTTCACAGTGTAAAGTTTGATTCCTCATGACGTTGAAACTCAGAAACGTGCAATGTAAAAAAAAATAGATTTCTAAAAGGAATTACAATGTACAACTGTGAAAAAAATTTTCCATTCTTTCTACTAGAACTAATAAGTGACACTTATCGCGCACATCATAGTTTTTATAGCTTTAGCCTATGTTAAAGAGAAAGATCTATATCATTCCCCAGAATGTCATTAGGGAGTGTATTTTGGTGCTTGGGTTGATGATATGAATGTAAACATTGACCTTCAGTCAGTCGCGAAATTTTATTTTTAAATATGCTGAAATTATCCAAAAAATGATTTACAAAAGTTAGTAAAAAGAATGGTTATGTCATACGCTTACTCATCCTAGAATAGTTGCATCCACGTTCATCAAAATAAAACAATAATATGGTGTTTGGTGGATCATTTAATTCAATGTTTGCATGAAAGTTACGCGTAACAAAGTTTATCTTTTAAACAAATTTAGAGTAAGGAGGCTCTGGATCTTCAAAAGAACAAAAGTTATAATCCAAAAGTTTACTGTTTGTATTGCGCACGAGTATAAGTGCAGGAGTTTGGAAAGTGCATCTTTTCATGTTATTTGTAGCATCCAAAAAAGGGGGGTTGGGGCTTTTGGCATTTCCGACAGTGCAACTAGGTGGTGTTGCTTGTTTGAAGGACATAATAAGCTTTATTGGAGCATATAAAAATCAAATCACAATCTTCTGTTTCTTCCCCAATTGTTAAATCCCATAAGAATTAGGTTGGGAGTCCGACGTTGGACGAATTAGTTGTATCATATAACGGAGTGGTCACACCGGTTGTGTGTATCACCCACGTTCAGTGGGAAGGGGCTTGGCATAAGGGAAATTATGAAAGGTCACCCTTGGCCAATAAAAAATGTTGGATGGCCAATGCATGTTTTGCATTTGTGGAGGTACCGTGTGTATTGTATGGTGAGAGGGTGGGCTTGTCATAAGGAATATCACAGTGTGAAATCTCTTGCCATTCAAAGTTATGGGGCCAATTGTTTAAAAGTTTTTGAGAAGTAAGTCAAAGTCAAGGTCAGGTCAAGAATTTGGTACATCAAAAAGTGGTGAGTGATGGGTCTTGTCATAAATGCTACAAATGAAATATCCAAAAGGCCCTAGACCTTACAAATTCAAAAGTCTTAGTAGTCCAATTTGTTAAAGTTTTGTGAAAGTAGGTTTCAAACTTCAAGGGGTCAGGAGCGGTCAAACCATGGTAAACAACGGAAAAAGGTGGTTTTCTTGTCACAATGGAACTTTCATGCAAAATAATCAAGAAGGCCCCTAGTACTTGGCATCAAAAGTTAAAGCTAAGGTTTTAAAGTTTTTGAAAACGGTGTCCAAAACTTTCAAGGTCAGTTAGGTAAACCCAATTTTGGTTACCCACGGAAAAGTTTCTTTGTCAACAGAACATATACATGTGGAAATAATCAAGATCCCTACAGTTATTACCATTCAAAAGTTTATGGGCTAAGGTAGTTTTTACCGCCCATCTTTAAAGACGGGGTGTACGTTACGACGTTCAACCGAAAATGGGGTTTGTCCAAGCCCATAAGTTTTCTTCACCCTCCATAGAATTTAAATATATTCCACAGAAATTGTTGCCTGGACCAAAGAAGTGTTCATGGACCTTCGAGCCAGGGGTAGTTTGTCAAAGGTCCACTGGTGCCATAATGAAATAAACCTTGTTCTGAGGCCATGAACTTTTGACTGAGTGCAGGATCTGGAATATTTCACAGATTTTTGCCTTTTAAATCCAAGGAGTGTCATGACTTGAAGCCATGGTCATTGGTCAAATGTTAGGGGTCCACAATGTACATATTGTTTTTTATTGCCCCCCGGTGATTGAAGGCATATTTTTTTTCCTTGTCTTTCTGGTCGTGAAACTTTAACTTCTTTGCTATAACTTTGAATGGTAAGGGCACTTAGGCCTTTTGATATTTTTCACATGTAGGTTCCTTATGCAAGACCTTTTCATGGGTACCAAAACTTTTTGACCTCCTTGAAAAACTTGACGTTATAGACCTTATTAACTTTCAAAAAATTAACCTTAGTTATAACCTTTTAAATGTAAAACTTAGGGCTTTGATATTTTAACAGGAACTTGTAGTTGGAACTTTCTGTGGTACCAACATTTTTTGCAAGGCGTCCTGACGTTTGGAACTTGGACCTACTTTTTCAAAAACTTTACGTTGGCCATAACTTTTGAATGCGCACAGGAGTAGGGGACTATTCACATGTGTAATTCCTTATGATAAAGCCCGCTTCTCATCTGGTACCAGGAGTTGACCTTGACGAATTTTGACCTAAACATCTTAAAAAAGGCTTTAATATTGGGCCCATAACTTTTGAATGGTTAAGGGCTAGCATGGCATAATTCCTTATTGACATGGGGCCCCTCCAACTGGGGCATGTGGGAATACGGGGGCATTTCGTGTTCAACAAACAAACATCTGTTGGACCTTGTCCGAGACCCACCAAGTTTTCACAGGGAGTGTTAATGGATTGTAATAATATTTCACACATTTGTTGCCCTGGAACTCGAGAGTGGTCCATGGACCCTTGAGCCAATGTTCCACTGATCAAAGGGTCAAGGTCGCAATGCCCATAGTGGTTTTGACAGTTGTCCAGGACAACTTTTGGGGGGACTGAGTTGCGTTGAGATTTGGAATAATATTTTGCCAGGAATGTGGTTAGAACCCCAAAGAATTAGTGGTTCCATTGACCCTTCAGCCACAAGTTATTGGTTCCCAAAGGTCAAGGTCACTTATGCAACATTATGCTTTAAATATTTTCCAGGGCATTCAACTTTTTATTGAGGCGTCCATGATTGAAAATTTTCAGCAGAATTGGTGCCCGGGAACTAGAAGTTATTGACCTTGAGCCCAAGGTCAAAATCACATAGTGGTTTTGACATTGTCTGGGGGCCCATAACCTTTGCTTGACCGAGTGCATGATTGGGAATAATATATACCAATTGTTGGGGCCTTAACCCAAGGAAGGTGGTCATGACCCCTTCAAGTCATGCATCCAAAGGGTCAAGGTCACAATGTACATAATTTGTCTGGGTTTGGACCTTGTGTGGACCAAGTTTTCACCGGGAGTATATGAATTGGAATAATTTTCCCACAGAATTGTGCCTGGAATGGACCCAAAGGAGTGTCATGACCCTGGTTCCATCACAATGCTCATTAGTGGTTTTTAACTTGGGTCTGGCCCATAAGGTTTTAACTGACTGCATGGTGGGAAGTAAATATTCAACAAAAATTGTTGGTCTAGAGCCAAAAGAATTTGTCCATACCTTGGAAACAAGGTCCCCCACAGTTTCAAAGGTCAAAATGCCAACATTTGTGGTTTTACCATGTCATGGGCCATCGATGGCGTATAATGCTACATTGACGTTGCTCTTGTTGAAAAGTAGGTTAAACTTCAAGGTCAAGTCAGGTAGGTCAAAAAATTTTTTTCGGGTCCTATGGAAAGGTGCTTGTCATTAAGGAACATTACCTTCAAGCCCCTAGTACTGCCATTTCAAAAAAGTTATTAGGCCAAGGTTTAAAATTTTCAGGACAAAAAATAAATGGGCCCCCGATTCATATCGATCATGGTGTGGCATAAAATTTAAAAACCCCTTTCTGGGAATTGAACCCGTGTTCTGCATTTCAGAAGGCAACGCCCACACCAAACTGACTGATGCTACTTGGCTAGGCATTTAAATTTGAAATGAATTGACAAATAAACCCTGATAGTTGTTATTGTCACCCATGTTTTGAAACCCGAAGCTCAAAGCCATTTATGAAGTTCGAGAGATTCTACCTCTAAACAATTTTGTATATTTATAGTCCAAAGGACCCCTTGAATCATAGGTATAACATTTTACGCACATAAAAAAGGTATTCTGTATATTGCATGTAAAAACAACCCCGTTATAGATTTGAAAGGGGTCCCACATTGTGAAATAGCTTACCATCACGGACTGCCAAGCTTGTCATCAGTTAAAGTGGAACTTTTTGGGCTGCTGTCGTATTGTGAAACTAGTCTGGGATCATCCGACGTTATTAGTAGTGGATGTACATATTAAACGTGGATGACCAGGACAATTAGTGAACTAAACCTTAATTACCATACCTTGGGCCTGGGGGTTCATAATTGTGGCAACTTAAAGGATCCCCTCCCTGGAAATGGGTCCCCATATTTTTTTGGAAAGAAGTAGCATTGAGTGAAGGCAGGTGGAAGAGTTGGGAAAAATTCCATCGGAAAAGGCTGAGTTGCCAAAGAGAAAAGGGCGCAAGCTATCAAGGTTTAAATACTTTGTTATTCAATTTTTAGAAACTTGATAAATTAGGAGTTTGAAACCTTTAAGGCTTTATTGAAAAACTATCAGCCGATAATTCATTCACCATGAAATTACAAACAATTCTTTAATTTCTTAACAAACCTATTTTTTTATTATTACAATATTCTATCTGCGAGAGAATTTGAGCAAATTTGTTGTTACAAAGTACTTTGTAACCCAAAACTTACAGTGAAGTGGATATATTGAAAACTTGTAGAAATTGATTCCAGTCAGATCGCATATCTTTTGGAAAAAAAAACTGGTAAAACACGTCTTCCTTGCGTGACATTTACGTACTTAACTCGCCTTCACCAGCGGGCAACAGGTGTAAATCAATGTGTGCAACTCATTCACAAATTCAGAAACGTACACTTTGTGTATATCGTGGGAGTGATAACCACATAATACTGGTAGATTCTAACAAGGTGCGGATGCTGTTGGAGGGGGTGGTGAGCTGCGAGCGCGATAGTTGAAAAATTCGATTCAGGAGAACAAGTTTACATGTGAAATCACACTGTGTATAATCTCATATAAAACAGGTCGGAGTGAAAAACAGTCATAAACATAGTTTCCAACATCAGCTCCCAGTGGTTGGCTATGAATTTCGCCGCCGACTGATGTAGGCCTGTTGTCAGTGTGACGAAAGAAAAAAAATCTCAAATCCTTGCCAAAAAAATTAATATGCACCATGGCTTCTGGGACTGAGCTAGAAAGTGGGGGACTAATTCGATTAGTTTTGGTTCCAGTAATTTGACTACAAACTACTTTCAGCTCCCAGCAGCATTTGCTATTAAGCCAACTTTCATGCAGGTTGATCACTGGTAATTAACACTAACCAATCACAAGTTATGTTTCTATATAATAGAATCGGGCTTCGTCTCTGGATAGTAGCTCTCAGCTCCGCATGGACCTGTTGTCAGCTTCTGTAGCCTGTATCCGATGTTTACTGATGGATTGTTTCATCTAGCCAAAGAACTACAAGGAAAGCTACCAATGTACTACCAAAAAAAGTTTTTAGTGAAATTACAAATGGATTCCTCTCACAATTGAAATGCTCCATATTAATATCCCCCCACCACCCCGGCCCCATCTTAAATTTGACTGCATGGTAGGAGGAGAACAAAGTGCATTTGCCTTGATTGATGTTACTGTCGGGAATGCATCGTGAAAATATATATTACAATGTCTTGTTTTCGCAATATGATTACAAACAAAATTTATGACTCATTGTTTATACCACACTACACGCTAGAAAACTGTTGATAGCACCTATTGTTGTCATGTACATTGTAGAAACTATAGCCTATATAAATATCACAGCTTTCTCTATCCTTTGCCGCATTTCGTAGTGGACAGATAGATTTCAGATCTAGAACAAATGTGCTAGATCGACGAGTGGATTCAAATACAGAAAATGCAGTATTGGTACGGAGAAATTAAAACATTTATCTTGTCCTGAATAAGCCCAATGGTTGCAAGCGGTAGCAGAGGCACCACTCCATTTGATTGTAATTACACAAAAGGGGTCCTCCTATTGGGTGCACACACAACTCACCTCCCTCACTTAATCCGACCATATAAGCTCCTTACACTCAATGAATGGCTAAGCGAATTGGCCCATCCCTCCATACTTCCATTACTATTTAAGAAATTCGTTACATCGCCACAAACCGCTCGGTATCCTTTCCTCGGAGATGTTGTGGCACGGATATTTAACACACTAGGGATCCTCTTGGTGCTGGACAATGATGCACATAGCTAAACTAGAGGATCTGCTACAACTTAGTTTAAGTCTATTCCTATATAACAGCAACCATTAGAGTGGGAGAAGCACTCACTATTTATGTGACAGATGATGATGGACAGAAAGTACAAAACATAATGCTCTTCCTAGGATAAGAGGGAAATGTAATAAATACAAACACTGCTAATCACAATACATAACTATATATATATAATACTATAACAAAACATACATAACACTACATAAAACAAAAAAACCTTAATAACTCTCATAGTTAGGTTTTCATTAACTTAATAGTACTTTAACTCTCATATTACTGAAAATATCATCCAACCTTTCTTTAATACTGCGACTCTTTTGTGATTAGCAGCAATTCCGTATCCACTCTGGTCGTGTAGTCCCTACTCATCGCCAAAACTCCAATTTGTCAGTGATTAATGTTAGTCTCCCTATCCTAACCCATTTCAAAGCTGAGTGATTAGTACACCCAAATAATATTCTCATTCGACTGGGCAGAGTTCAGTTGATAAACGTACTATCTTTGCACCGTATTGTGTCATACGTCTAAACACAGTAAGATCACCCTAGCGATAGACCAGTACACGATCATCATCTCTATATATCTATATTTTTAAAATACAACATCCTTAATGATCAACATATATTCAATCACTCTATAAACACTAATCAAAATGTTACCAGTATCTCTATATATCTACCATATATGAGATCAAAAATTGCAAGATCTATGCGTTCATAAGTACTCATTATTTTGTTATTACGCTCGAGTTTTCTCACACAAACTGATTGACTTACGAGATTGTTCTCTTTTTTTACATGAAACAAACCTACGGAGCTCACGTCGTGGTGTGGACCGTGCGTAATCAGTCATCTCAACTCTCACTAGGCAACATTAGATCCATCTGTTAATTACTGGATAGTTAGACCAACAAGAATTCTGTTCTATAAATATAGATAATGACACTATGTTATAATCCATAAATTGATTATATTTTTAAAGCAAACCCGGATGGCAAAGTTTCCACACACACTACTAGGATGAATGCGTGTTGCGTATGAAGACTAAGTCAATATCAAGCTTAGCATATCGATTCTTTTCTATTCAAAGACAGATGTTCGAGAAAAACTGGAGAATATAATATAATGACTGAGTGACCCTATGACAAGGAGACTACTCGTGATTTCTGAAACTCTTATACTGCCCATATATATTACCTTTTGGCTGCTATGAGGGAGATTTTGTCCAATTAGGATTAATTATATTAACCGTAAAGCCGGAACAATAACAAATGTAAGTTAGATTTTTCTTAGTATTAGATAGTTTTAGTTCTTTGTAGTTTATTGTAATTATGATTGTAAAACCCTATATTTAGTACATCTCAGCATAGGTTTGTTAAACTCAGGGCTTGCAGAGTTTTCGTAAAGGTAGATATTTTTTCTTACTTGATTATAATGCGAGAAGTCTTAATACGTGTGGTGCTCGGTCCAGGATCCAATACAAATTTTTTTACTAACAAGCAGAGTTCAACATGTTTCTCGAGTAGAAATTATTCAAGTAAGAAATCCAACGTTTCCATCGGTGTTTGATAGAGTTGAAGACTAAGCATGAAGTTGTTGAGTCTGTTTACACTTAGGTTTAGAGGTAAAACTAGCATGGTAGATGAAACAGACGAGATGTAGAGAACTGATTAGCGCTATAAGAAACTTTTGCAGAAAAACAATTTTTACACGCGTTATGGCTTTTCACAGCAGTGGCCTAGACACTGATCCTTCATGAATGTTTCAATATTTTAGTAATAGCAATGTAGAACTATAGAAAAATTAAGCGTTTATAGAACGATGAACTGAAAGAGAGA
>CAJDSM010031677.1:0-15117 GCA_903981925.1 Ostrea lurida
AAAGGGCGCTCTTTCCTAGTTTTGAGCCTGGTTCCTTTGGATTCCCTTTTCTCCGGACACACCCCGGCGTTTCCTGATATTTGGCGCGCGCAATCCGTATGGCGACACTGTTGTGTACCGTAGTTTTCTCAATTCTGCAATGTCTTCTGTTGCCGCACTTTTTTTTTTTGACTTGCCACAAATTTTCCACGTATGACTGGCGGGGCTGAGAAAACTTGAAATTAAATATGATATTATTCATTAAAATCTAAATGGCATCTCATAAAAATATTATCTTTATAGAATTATATGTTAGAATATGCATTGTCATTCCGGTTAAACAGTAACATTACAAATGAATTGACACACACAATTATAATTATATACTTTTTTAATGATGATATATAAATGATGAGATATTTTCAAATGGATTAATAGGACGAACCATGTTTCCCATGGAAGATTTACCACTAAAGTAGCAAAATAGTGTTATAATAGGAAGGCTTAATCAATTGTATCAACCAGTAGACCGATTTGACCAAATAGCAGGTTGTAATGAAATTAAAGCGATTTATAGACTTTAAGATTGCCGGAATGCTGAGTATAAGTGAGTGTTGACTTTGAGAACAACATATCCGTTTGTGGTGCCTTGTTCAAAACTGATAATAGAACAGCTCTTCGTTCGAAAAAAGTTGTACAGTTGGTGAGAATATTGTGCATACAATGGGAAGTTTGATATAGAGAAGCTGAAATGTCTGTTTGTCATAGAATTGAGTTGTTAGTTTGGTGTTAAATGATTGTTCATAAAATGACTATTTGGTGTTTTATATCTAGTTGAATGGGCTATATTAATGACATATGAATAATTATTATTGAACTGAGTTACACATATCCAATAAAGACAATCGTATAGAGTTTTGAATAAATTTTGCGTATAATATAGTTGTATTGAATGCGCATGCTGGTGGATCAAAATTGGGTACCAGTAAGATGATAATTTATCATGCCTAGGTCGAAGCCTCTTGTGGTGGAACTGTTAGTTCCCGAGGGTTTACAGACAAGTATGTATAATATTCTATGTTTACATAAGCTTTAAAATACGGATATGTAATTTATTGCAATAGTAAATTAAATTTATCAAATATCAGGATTAATCTCCCTCATACATTAGCTTGATCTTGAAGTATTTGGCATCCGTTTTTGGGAATTTTTTCTTTATATAATTTTACTTATGTTTGGAATTCATATATTTGTTTAAGCCATCAATGAAGAGACATAGTTTTCGAAATGCGCTCTGGTGCAATTGGTAATAAAAAAGGCAAAGTTAATTGATGTCAACGTAATATAATCTAAAACATTGAACATGAAATCGAGTGTAAGGTCACAAATCACGGAATCGACGAAAGCGAAGGTAGGATCAGATGCATGGAGGAGTAAGATCCTATGCATGGACGGTCACACCAGCGTGAGCCTTAAGTCGAAATAAAGTCACGGGATTCCCGTGTCAGAATCTATAGGAAAAATGGGTTTAAATAAATGGTTTTCTATGTTTTAACTTTGAATGTTATTTAGTGTAAGAAACTATATTTGAATATTTTAAAAATGAGCATACATTTGCGTTGAATATATCTCCACTTGTCTAGTATTATATATATTAGTATATGGTAGATAATTATATAGATAGATATATATAATACAGTATTAATATATATTAAGAATTATATATAGTAAATAATAGGTAAAATAAAATTCATTTATGAAACCACCTATTTTTTTTTGGTCCTATAACCTGTTACCCAAAACGATGCGAAATCGACAATGTGGGAACAAATATTTAGAAAGAAAACACCACATTTTTTCTAATCACAGCATAAGATTATCAACAAATGTTGTTATCAAAGAATTAATTATCAATTTTATTTTTAAAGCATGTTAATTCAAACTAGTAAAATTCATTTCACTACGTACATAATATCCTATGTTACAAAATGTGATACTATTGAATATTTAAATCAGAATTTATTTTTTTTGGAAAATTTACATGCATTTGTAATGACTGAAATTTAAAGCAATACAAGATTGAACTGACGGCATTTTTTCAACTACTCAAATATGCATAAGTTAACATCTACCGATATAACTAATATAAAATGGCGAAGTAACAAAGTATTAAACGTAATCATAGTCCCAAAAACACATACAAAATCGAGTGTTGGGCAACACGGACCTTCGACAAAAGCGAAGGCAGGATCAGGTGCCATGGAGGAGTAAGCATCCACTGCTGACCAGTCACACCCGCCGTGAGCCCTTAGTCGAAATAAAGTAAACGGGATTATCCGTAGTCAAATCTAGTAGGAAAATGACAGTCTAACAAAGGGTATGAAACAAATCAGTCAACATATGACTTAGTGATAATTTGTAATCGCAAACAAGGTCCTTATAGCGACCGTAGAATTTGCGAAATGATGACTTATGATTTATATAAAACCAGGTCAGATAATAAAGGAGCACAATTCGTGCCGTTGGAATTGCAACAGATTTTTGGAAAACGTGGTCACCAAGAAACTACAGTGACATTGTCAATGAGGAACTGCAGTATTGCTTTAATATTAACTTCAGAGTACTTTTGCTTACAATCAGAGTGATGTTTAACCATTTGAAAGCCATTTTTTGAATGACTGATCACTAGATATGAATATTTCCTTTTCTCATTTTTGTTAAAGAAGCAACTGTTTATAATAATGTTAAAAAATCTAATCTTTAGTTTATTCCCTTTGCCTGATCAAGACAATGTCAACAGGGGATGCTTACTTCCCTCCTAGGCAACTGATCACACCTCTTGTGTGTCCAGGGGTCCGTGTTTGCCCAACTCTTGTTTTTTAGATTTCTCTCCCTTTAATTTTTGTTATAGTGTGTTAATGCAGGTACCCAATTCGCAAGTTCAGAGTTGTCCAACAGTTATGTCCCATTGTTTAACTTTTGCGCACGGTGTGACGCAAAAGTTGTTTTCATATCCTCGCGGTGGGTACAAATGCGTATTGCAGCTGCGTTCATATATTGCTCCTGAAAACGATGATTACCAGACATAATGCAACCACCAGAACTGCAGGGAAATTCAAATTTAGTTAGTTTATCATTATTTGATGATAAACAGGCTTAAAAAAATCTTTATTTCATAACATTATCACTCGAGTATAAAGGAATTAAATGATTTCATATTTAGTTACCGTAGTTTAAAGACCCAATTCAAATAAAGTACTCTTCGTATTACTAGTTTAATGTATACTGACGGTTGATGTAAACAAAATTTACGTTATCATATCTACATATTGCTTACATATTGTTCCCATCGAAGCGTTCACCAGAGTACCAAATGTACCTCCATCAAAGGAGAGCAGGTATATATACTGACATCTTGTTTTGATAATTCTAAGTAAAACAAAGATGTTCAAGAAAACAGGTACCAAGAATACATATATAAAGGCATTATCCATAGATAAAGAACAGTGATCAATGTAGACCACGCTTGTTTCAGATCTTCCGATACAATGGGGATAGTGAAAGAGGTATCAGTGGCGGATTTAGAGGGGGGGCCAGGGGGCCCGGGCCCCCCCCCCTTTTGGTGACCAAAATTATCATTATGTATAGAATTATAACTAAATAAACCCCTAAAAATGACTTGAAAAGCCCTTAAACCCTAGAGCTTCCGGGGGCTTCGCCCCCTGGGCCCCCACTTGGGTTCATTCTAGACCTCTAGCCAGCGACGTATAGCAGGCCCACTTTTTCCAAAGGGCCGGGCCCCCCCTTTCGACAAATCCTGGATCCGCCACTGGGTATAGTCATTATCAAAACCTTCTATGTTCAAAGACACAGTGGGGATGGCTAAAGAGGTATAGATCTAGTCATTATCAAAATCTTCGATGTTCAATGTATAATTTTCCGTCCAGGAATCTGTAGTAAATATTAATATGAGAAAAAAAAATTAAAACCTTTGCTAGACTTGAATCTACGATCTGCAGTCCTGCTGTCGACACATTACCCTAATATACCACCCAGTGAGGCAAAAATATAATTTTAGTAGATAACAATTTGAAAAGAAAAATGAAATGCTTGCTAGACTTGGATCTACGATCTAGAGTCCAGCAGTCGGCACATTAACCTAACATACTTGTAGGCAATTAGATTTGGTAGGCAATTAGATTGAAAAGAAATATACAAGTATTGCTGATATTTATATTTTCATTTATACTTCCAAAGTAAGACGGCTATTATGCTTTCTCTTCTTGCTCTTTACATCCACATCAAGCCAATGTCATAGCCCTGTTTGGATGTTTCTGAATTTAAACATTAATGTTTATGGTACATGTATTTGTCATGTCAAAAATTCATACTTATCTATAGTTTCAGGTATATACGTTATCGTTTACAATATGATACTAGTACATATACAAATATATCCATTAGCTTATTCATACATAATATCTTGAGTGTTGGTTATAAAGCAGTGAGAACCAGTCCTTTATATATATACCGGTAGTATTTTTGATTAAACCTAACTACAATGATTTAATTCAGGATTTTGTGAATCATCCTTAGGAAAGGATAAAAATTAGTTTTTGTGTAAATCCTGGGTAATTGGAACCTGGATTATCTCCATTTTACAGTGGGAATTATCCTTTTTGAAAAAAAATCCCTTCAACCCCCTTCACTCAAGAATGTTGCGAAGATTGATTAAAGTAGGTCCAGTGGTTCGCGAGAAGATTTTCCTATTTATCTATATATAAAAAGTGATATCCTATTATGGCTTTATCCAACCCCTGGGGGCCATGATCTAAATAAACTTTAATATAATCTATGTCAGGAAGGTTTCCTGTAAATTTTCACTCTTCTGGCCCAGTGGTTTTTGAAACCATTTGTAAAACTTTTCCTAAATATGATTCTTGAGAAGATATTTAAATGGCCCCACCCTATTTAAGCATTTTCGTGATTATTTCCCATTTGAAAGGGAAATGGCCCTTCAATTGTACAAACCTGAATTCCCTCTACCCTAGAAAACTTTGTATCGAGTTGAAATTGAAATTGACTAAGTGGATCTTGAAGAAGATTCTCCTATATATCAGCATTTAAAACTTTCATTCCCTATTATGACCCCATCCTATCCCCGGTGGCTATGATCTGAAAAATTTACTCTATGTTAGGATCTCTAAAAAGATTTCTAAACACTCCCCCTATATATTCACATGTAAAACATTTATCACCTATTACATGTATGACCCTACCCTATCCCCAAGGGCAATGATTTTACTGAATCTGCACTATATCAGGAATCTTCCATGTAAATTTCAGGTTTTTTGCCCAGTACTTAAGACGGTTTTTAAAAGACCCCACCCTATTTTTCCTTTCTTTTTCTTGATTTTCTCTCCTTTCAAGGGGATTTGTATACCTTCATTTGAATAAACTTGAATCTACTGCACCCAAGGATTTGATTGAATTTGCCCAGCGGATATGGAAAAGGAGTAGAAAATGTAAACCGTTTACAGACGGACGACGGACAAAATGTGACAAGAAAAGCTCACTGGATCTTTATGATTAGGGATTAAACAAGTGCTGATGTGAACCACACAAAATATATTCTTGAAGCAGCAATGTGCATATAAGAATACAGAGATATACATGTAACGGAAAGGTTATCATTCATGCGCAGAGGACAGTTCCGGTTTTATTTCCTTTTATTTTTTCCTCAGGGAGAGTAGCCGCTCTGCATTTGCATTACAGTAACATTCTCATCCAGACTCGTTGTTGCTCTAGATTAAAATCATACAGCTAAACCACAATGGACAGGGAACATTAACAATAGTTTAATAAGTAATCATTTTTGGAGCATATGACTTATCACTCAAATAGATGCACAGTGGTTTTCTATTCATTAACTTATTTGCCAACATTATTTTCAGGACATGACAGTCTTCCCCAATATTCACATCTGCAAACTGTACCATCACTCAGTGTTGCAGTAGTACCTCCCCGCCACACACTCGTTTTTCCAGAAGTGGGATCGTTAAAGAAGCAGTACATTGGGGTAATAAAAAATGCTGTCGTAGTGGTAGTGGGAGTGGTAGTAGTGGGTATGGTGGTGGGGATAGTAGTTTCCATCCCACAGTGGAAGTTGTCACCGTGGAGCACTTGACCATCGGAGGAACACTGCGTGAAATAACACCAGTGTCCGCTTCTTCCTTCATCTATCATCTCGCCAGGCATATACCACTTTCCATTGTAGTGACACCCGGCAGGTGGAGTTGTTGGGAGAAATGTCACTGTTGATGAAGCTGGAGGGATTGTTGTAGTAGGATATTGACGTTTAACATAAGAATTGCCAGAGATGCCAGGATTTTTCTGATGATATGTCTTTTCTTGGTTATGATTAACACAAAGATAATTATCTACTTTTACAAAGTGACCAAAAATGCAAACCAGTCCCTGGCAATCGTCTGTTTTTCCAGGAAATTCAAGGACAGCTTGTCCAAACTTGTGTTCCTTTCCATAACCACAGCAGTTACCTACAATACAAATGAACATGCATCAGGTCTACCTAATTACATTCATAATCTACGTTTTACGTCAACCTTGCGCATACATATACTCATATTTCTTGGATTTTGGCCAACAAAAACAATCTTTGAAAAAGAATGTCTTTATACACCCGTAATTTGGAAGATTCGGGGGCATACAGTGTTTGATTTGTTCGTCTTTCTATTAACCTTGTCCTTAACTTTTGAACAGTTAGTGTTAGAGTCCTTATACATGTATTTTGCAGAATGACGTGTTCCTTTTGACAAGACATTACCTTTGGCACCGAAAATTTTGACCTTCCACCTGGAGTTTGACCTACCGATACTTTTAAAATGCTTTAACCTTGGTAATAAGTTACGAGCACTTAGAAATAGGGAACTCATATTTTGCATGTGTGTTCTTTACGTCAAGACCTTTCTTTTGGTTATTAGAATAACTTTTCTTTCATACGAGGACATTAGTGTTCCACAAACATATCTTGTTTTTCAATGATTTTGAAGATGAACATCTTAAAGACTTGCTATAGCGTGTTTAGAAGTTGAAGTTGTTTACTCTCTCTCTCTCTCTCTCTCTCTGTGCCAAATAATGTCATACAATTGTAGACAGTATATCTAATTTATATCTTTTACTATCAGCATATTTCATTAAACGATTTTTAACATAGAACTTACCAGGTGACAGATCTTTACATGTTGGATTTTCAGCTGCAACATGGGATGCTATATAAACACCTAAGAATAGAGCACACCACATTCTGACGTTATACGTAAAATGGAGCGCAATAGAGTCTTATCTATCTACTTATCGGTGTCTTGTACTATATATTGCGTGGTCGGTCCTGTTACGTCAAGGTTGATTCTTGTATTTCAAAATAATACAGAAACATGGTGAAATGCACGTCCATGTTTGATCAATAATTTTACCATTTATAACGAGGATACAAATTCTTGCAGTCATGACTTACAGTACATTGATTTTACTTAATATAAAATAATATTCTGTGTTAGATAGAGTACAAACACGTTTGCCGATTTCCAAGTTTCCAAGTGATTACTGTATAACAGTGCGGGAAGGTATTGTAATCACGTCATTTCCACTTGCGCAATGATACATGTAACTCCATTATTACATTTTATGTGTATCTGCAGAGTTAGTTTTGGTGCATTATTTAGGCTTAATGCAAACAAAGAAATAAATAGGAATGTGACATTGGTAGATCGCATATGCTGTTCTCATTTCAAAAACAGCCGAAGGTAAACGGTCTGACCAAATTCCCTTTGAACCAGGGAATCCGATATTATTTTAATTCTGATAAATAATATACGATTTTAAGATAGAAATCCATGAATATAAGCAGAAACAGGACTGGGGGGGGGGGGGGGGGGGAGCCAGATCTTCAATGACCACTGCTCACCTGACCCAAGATCATTAATTTACCCCATTTTATTTACTTTATTTTTTGGTTCCATTATCCTTCATTTTAACGTTTTGAATTATCTGTTACATTTAGAAAATTAAGTATGCAGTTCTAAAAATACGACATCTGCAGCCAGGGATTTATGTACTTTTTTATTTCTTACCTCACAACCATTTCCATTTATAAGTATATGAATGTTATATTGATTGTTTGGTTGGTTGCTTTACGTCACGTCAATAATTTTTCACCCTTGTTCACTATTGAGATGACACTAGTTGTAGGTGAGACATCACAAATTTAGACGTAAGCTTAACGTTTATGGCTGTAACAGTTAAGGTTTGAGTTTCGGTAAAACCAGATCCGACTGTTGGATTTTTTCTTCTTTTGCTACAATGAATCATAGTTTACATAGTGCATGTCTGCATACTTTAGGCAATTACATTAACTCAGCCTTAGTTGACAATCTAGACCGATTATCTTTGAGACTAAAACCAACTCCGGACTAATGTTACCTTCAACAATTGGGTCACGAGTAGGAACTCTAGTGCACTAAAACCCTTACAGTTAAATTTCTAGGAGGCAACGACACCAACCCTCTAATCTAAACGAGATTCTTGGACTGGCGTCTCTTAAGCTTCTAGAAGAGGCATCAGTCCAAATAATCTCGCTGAGATTAAGCCATCCCCCAGTTTTCTGATTAACGCTAAGTTAAACTCAAAAATACTCAGTCGGGGTGATAGGCCAGTTTTTAATTGCTCTGTTTATATTTTGTTTTAATTTTAATTATCTTCTGTGAAAAGAGAACACAGGCCAGCCAGTACTCAACTGCTGTACTAGTGACTGATTGCAATACAAATATTGGTAAAATCAGTACACGGTACTAATATATCTCTTTATCCCTTATAAATATGTACATGTTACATTTTAGCTTTAAGCCCATGGTAACGTCTGTAAGATTAAGATATTGCAGGTCATTGTCTAATAGCTGAAATAACTTTTATATACAGATTAAGTAAGTAGGTACTGTGTATGAACACAATCATTACTGTGAAATCATGTTGGCTCACCATTAACAATATTTGGTAAATACTACTTTACTTATAATATGTTTTAAATGGATATCATTTAAACTCAGTTGACCTTGGATGGCGCTTGATTATCGTACGTTTGTCATATTTTTGTTCTTTTTCAGTATTTTGTTTTGTATCAACAGCTAGTAATCTGCAACATTGATCAGTATTCTGTAACACTATTTATAGGCAGGGGAAATCAGTGCTGATAGGTTCAAATCTTGTGACAATTTGTAATACATGTATTCTTCATAATTTGTAAACCTACATCTTCATTCGTTATAAAACAGGAAAAGACATAAAGGGATTCACAATATAAACCACTGTTCTCCCGAGGTGCACACTTAAAAAATCGCTTTCTTCGGGATAAAAAGCATTATAATACTACAGGGTTTCATATAGTATAATGTAGTAACTAACCATGATGTTTAGCAAGAAACTAAGCTGAATCTTAAATAAATACTTTTGCGGGAAATAGACATAAATAAACACAATTTTTATATCAAGACCCAAGCGACGCAGAAACAAGGACCCCATGAGCAAATTACTACTGATTCATTTATTTGTATTTTCTCTCGTTTTATGGTTTATTTTGTAAATGTAATGGATGTTTTCATTTCATGTTTAACATGTGAGAATATGATTTGACGCAGTCTCTCACACATACATGTCCCTTTAATATCAAACCTCGCGGGAATTATTAACAATTACTCTGTTGTAGATTGCATTTAGATACAGAGCAAAATGTCTAAAGAAATTTCTAAATCTACTGTAATTTGTATTTAACAATGAATGAAATATTAGATGCCACCAATATATCTTCATTGAATACGCCTTGTAGTGACGTATAAACACATAATAATTAATCAATAACTTTACAAAATATTCAAAATAATAACTATAATTTTTATTGTTGCATTTTTATCAAATGCACCACGCTTTGATAGACTAGTAAAACTAATCATTTCGTGAAACTTGCACACGAAGCGAAACAGTTCAGTCAATTTATTGAAAGTTTGAGTCCGGCTAAAGTTTGAGTCCGACTAAAGTTCGAGTCCGACTAAAGTTTGACTGCACCTTCTGTTGTGAAATATAAATCATATGGTCAAACAACTATACATATAATGTATATCGTTGAGACATGTAGATACCTAATAACACAACGCTACTTACACGTTGTTTGTATGGACATGTTTTATCTGTGTATCACATCTTGTTGTCGTGCTGTCCAGTCCATATCTTCCGTTCAAATACGTTTTCTTTCTTGAATGGAACACTAATAGAACGTAGTTTCGAAACCGACCACTCAAGCAACAGTAAATAATCAAACTGGAGAAAAACACAACCATGTCAATGGGAGAAATAATGGCTAGCAAAGTACCCAGGGAACATACGCTACATACATTTTTTGAATATGAAAAATATAGATGTACCACAAGGGCTGGGAGATCAACCACAAGCACGATAAATATAATACAGGAAGTGACGAGTGACATCCTGTCCGAGGAGGAGTTGGCTTTCTTCACTTGTTTCTCTTGCCCTCCCCCTTGTTTCGTCCTCCATTTCCTTATCTTCTTCAGTTTGTAAACCAAGATCGTGTTCAGAGTCACCAAAAGAGTTAATGGTAAAAGTTTGGCAAAGACCGTTATGAGAATGCTAGTTATTTTGACGTTTATGACTGGTTTTGAACGTCTGCAACTGCGAATCGTTGTATTGGGCTGTATAAAAGAATCTACATTTACAGCTTTGAATGACATACCATATATGCCAGGAACGAAGATGGAGACTGCTAAAATTCCAAGAGCGAGAATGTAGATAAATGTCTTATTTCTTGAGAAAATCCGGTTTGCGCGATATGGAAAACTTACAACTACACATCGCTGTATTCCAAGTAAAGCGGTTAGATACAGGGACCAAGTCACAGCTATGCCTGGGAGGATTCGTTGTAAAACAACATGCGGGACGCATAACGAGTAATGTGTATATTCTTCCGCGTATTCTAAGGTGTAAAAGTATATAGATGGTATACATCGGCTCACCGCATTCAGGCATTGCAATATCGCCATTGCTATCAGTATTCCATGTGCTGAAGTGTTGAATTTCCCTCTCACAAAAAGAAAAACCAAAAGGATATTTACAGGAACAATTACAACTGTAAGGAAAACAGTAATATAACCATAGAATATCCTCTCAATCTCATATGCATCATTGGCGGCGAGTCGAACTGCACGAGTAGAGGCTGGTTCCAGTGCTTTTCTCACTACAGCGGTGATGTTTTCAGTCGAATTTAACTTCATAGTTGATTTAAGATCCTGCAAAGAAAATTAAGAATCCTGTGTACATAGATAGAATGCACAAGGGTTCCAAAAAGCTTGGCTTTTCTTTAATGCACTTACATAGTACATGTACATGTATTTCCACTGACGTTTTCCATTGACTTAAAATCAAACCTTTGTAAATCTACAAGATGGCAGTCATACACACTTGTTCACGTGGAATGTCTTAATTTCAGCCCCATATTGGAATTGATGACGTTTTCAATAGATTATGAAAACCGATACTCTTTTAAAGTCATCATTTCGCAAATTCTACGGTCGCTATAATGACCTTGTTTGCGATTACAAATTATCACTAAGTCATATGTTGACTGATTTGTTTCATACCCTTTGTTAGACTGTCATTTTCCTACTAGATTTGACTACGGGTAGTCCCGTTTACTTTATTTGGACTAAGGGCTCACGGCGGGTGTGACCGGTCAGCAGAGGATGCTTACTCCTCCATGGCACCTGATCCTACCTTCGCTTTTGTCGGAGGTCCGTGTTGCCCTACACTCGATTTTGTATATGTTTTTTTGGATTATGATTACGTTTGACACAATGTTAACTTCGCCTTTTTGTATGGAAACCCAGACCTACTATACATGGAAACCACCATTCCTAAGAGTTTGAAAAAAAAATATATGTAAATAAATTGACAAATTTTGATATCTAGTGGCAGTACTCCAGCCGAGACTCCAGCAATTGAAGTCCCTACTATTGTTCTTGTCAACCTTTTTACACTTGTCCCTAGTATTAAAGATCCTCCTTCCACGATCTATTTCTGCACGATCCATGTACCATATCATTCCTTAACTTGAGTTTCATCACAACACATACATTTCGAAATCTTCTTTCTAGTAACCTTGAAATTTTACATTTAATTTTGAAAACGGACTCTAAACCAAATTTCATAGAAGTTATCGAATTTGTTTAAATCCTAGATACATGCATCTGAACCAATGAATACATACATGTACATACGAATAGAAAGGTTTATTACAAGACCTCGGGAATCAAACGTATATACATGTAGAATATTACAAAGCAGAATAAAATGGTCGACAGGGTATGCTTATTCCTCCAAGGCATTTGATACCATCTTTGGTATTTCCAAGGATCCTGTTTGCTGAACTCTTATTGTATTCCGTAAATGACCTCCGAAATTGACCACTGTTCGTTATCTTAGTCTTCATGTCATTAATGTTCAAACAATCGAAAGAATCAAATTCTTCTTCTAAACTGTGAAATATGGATTCCATTAACTTCATCTTCATCTCAAAATTTCTATCCAATAAAGTGATCTAAACATTAATACATATATGTTGCATTAAATATCATTGCCAATTAGATACTATCCTATTGTAACCGAGCAGAAATGCAGATGTTGAGTTTCTCAGTTTATTATCATATATACAAGAAGCATTGATGATAAGCGTGATGACTTTAACTTTGCTATCGTCAACTTTCCTTTTCTGTGTAGTAATATACCACTATCACCTGCTTATGGTGTGTATATCTCCCAGATGATTCGATACGCAAGAGCATGCTATGCGTATGCGGACTTTTTAAAGCGAGGCCAACTACTAACAAAAAAGTTGATGCTGCAGGGTTATAACGAATCTCGTTTAAAGTCATCATTTCGCAAATTCTACGGTCGCTATAATGACCTTGTTTGCGATTACAAATTATCACTATGTCATATGTTGACTGATTTGTTTCATATCCTTTGTTAGACTGTCATCTTCCTACTAGATTTGACTACGGGTAATCCCGTTTACTTTATTTAGACTAAGGGCTCACGGCGGGTGTGACCGGTCAGCAGAGGATGCTTACTCCTCCATGGCACCTGATCCTACCTTCGCTTTTGTCGGAGGTCCGTGTTGCCCTACACTCGCTTTTGTATATGTTTTTTTGGATTATGATTACGTTTGACACGATGTTAACTTCGCCTTTTTGTATAGACATGATATTACAAAGATGAAAATGACAATTTAAGTAAGTTACCTACAGTAAACGTTTCAGAAGAATCTTTTACTTAATGAAAACAATGTACATGTGTTCTGTAAATAATTTAAATTTAGATCTTACAGACTCATATAATAGTTCATGCTTTATCAAACTTTGACTGCAAAAATACAATAAAGTAGAAAACTTGCAATCAAAATAATAATGTACATGATAATTTTACTGGTAATAAAACACATAATTAAATATAGAAGTTACATACCTTAAGATGCAGATGATATTAACTCATCGAAACGTATTACTGCTCTGATTTAACTATAAAACGCCGGTAAATTTATATTACTGGATAAAGGAATACAAAATGACCAATTCAATCGAAGAACCAATGAAATAAACAGAATGAAACTTAACTCAGCAAACTCAATTCAGGTGCGCATTAGAACTTACGGTAATTAAATTTTAAGATTATATTTAGCAAAATGATGAAAGAAAAATAATAAAACGAATATTGGGTTCTCATAATATCACACTATAACCAAGGCTGTCTTTACCTCAGGTTTATATATTTTATATATTAAAAAAAAAACCCACTACAATTTGTTGTTCAAAGATAATTTAGAAGAGATGCAATGATGGGAAATGAAGGTTATAAATGTACTGTATATCTTATAAACTTCGGACTCAAACATAGTTTTGCTCTTTCGTGTGTTTGTACGATTGTTGTTAAATTGCATGATATACCGGTACTCATGTAGTTATGAACTTCATTTATATCAGGGCCGTAACCAAGAATTTCCAATGGGGGATGCACAAGGCCAAGGCAAGGGGTCTTTAGCTTCCCAGCTAGTCTAAGGCTAGCCCTGCTAGGGGATCCAGGGGGCAAAGCTGAGAGATTTTAGCATTTCCATGGGGTCTGTGGGCCTACAGTGGGTCCAGAATGGGCCTTAGTAGGGGGGGTCCAGGGGCGAAGCCCCCGGAAGCTTAGAGGTTTTGGTATTTTCATTTTGAAATTGGGGGTGCACATGCACCCAGTGCAACCCCCTGGTTACGGTCTTGTATATTACATGTACCCTACAAACTACGTTACTCGTAGGCCAATATATATGCGCTTACCATCAAACAATAGTACTATAGAACAAAGTCATCTTCGCAAGTCATCGAAGAATCCAAGGACTTCCATTTCGAATGCCGGGCGCTTGGCGAAGATACAACAGTTACATGTACTATATTAAATAAAGAACCTTACAAGTATGATGCAAGCTTATATGTGGGCGTCATGCAAAGTTCAAAATCAGTGGCAATTTACGAAATGCTATCAACGTCTCTATACGAGTGAAATTCTCGAAACGGGGCACAAAACGACAAACGACGACAGTGCATGTGCATGCACCAGAATTGAGGCATCTCTCTGACCATATGAGAAAAACGATGGGTCTTTTCTTTAAGTAGTTGCACTTTGCATACATGTAAAATGACTATAAGCTTACTCTATGTTCCGTGGTCTTAGATCAATAGCAATTCTTCAAACTAAATGATGACAGATACAATGAATGTCTATATATGCTTACCGAATACTGATATTGACTGGAATGTAAGTGTATAGTCCTTTTCCCGTTTCACCATATTTGTGATATATATATATTCGATGCCGTTGAATTAATTTTTATTGTAAGAGTGTCAAATATAATCTCTAGATCAATTGAAACCAGAAAGTAATAGACCGTGAAATGAAATGTAAATACAAGCCGCCTTAATCCACTCTATTCAGTCATCTGCGTCCATGCCACATATCCAGCGA
>CAJDSM010031677.1:15139-31413 GCA_903981925.1 Ostrea lurida
CACACCCCCCCCCCCCCCCCCCCCCCCCAAAGCATTAACTGGAAGAACAGTTTGGACAACCAGAATAATATACTCTTTAGAATCATTTAGACAAAAGTTATCTATAAACTTAGCACCACAGGGTACACCGTGTAACGATAAATCCACCAGTTCTCCAAGAAACACAGAATTAGTCAAATAAGTCTAAAATAAAAGACGGCTGGGATATTCCGGTCATGGTGACACGGAGTATCGAAATGTCTAGAAATTAGAAATGTAACTCAAACTTGAATAAAAATAAACATAGTCATCTGAAGTGTGTGTGAGATCCATTGTAGATCTCAAGAATTTTTTTTGGTTGTGTGTCTTTGATGAACTTAAAAAAGAAGGTTGAGAAAAAATTCTTTTTATTTTTCATTTGCATTACCCTGACTTGTCACAAACTATACATGTATTCCCTCCTAGAATTGTTATTCAAGATATTTCTCTTCGAAGGGATGAGGATTATAAAACAATTAGTTAAGAATGAATTTATCTATACTGCTTGAAAAAACACTCAGATACACGTTGACCAACTCAATAAAAAAAGATCCGTAGCTTATGCTAATTGAATGAACTTACATGTAGTGCGCGATAAATCACAGTATAAAAAGCGATTCCATTCAGAAAATAGTGACTTTTTACACTAAATTCAGACGAAATCATGTTATAATACACATGATAGTTGGCCAAGTGTAAAGTGTTTATAAATTCCTTTTAATTTCTTTTTATTATTATTTACTAAATCAGTCAGCAACAGATCTATCTGATTAAAAATATTTCTCAAATACGTTTGGATACGGTTTATTTCGTCAATAGGATCAGTTACAAAGCCACGTGACTTATGAACCAAAACGTACATGGTCCCTCTAAAAGCATCATTATGATGCTCTAAAGTAAACAGATTCGTACATAAACACCATTTTACATAATATTCTTAAAGGTTGAAAACGTGTAAAATTTTATTCTACTTCACATTGATTTTTGTATATTATCTAAACGCGTACTAAGAATACATACATACATACATACATACATACATATAAAGACATACATGTATATATCGATCGGTGAAATATAGGCTACTTTAAAAGAAATGAAATATATTGTCAAAACTCAGAAATATTTCTGTCTTTTAAATGCAAACCAACCCCGATCAGAATTATATGACAGTACCTTCCTTTGATATAAAATGGTTTACAAATTAAATGAATTCTCAAAGGAAATTGATTGATTGATTAAAAGTACATATTACTTCTATCAATTTTGATCGGGATCGGTACTTTTTTATCTCTATCTTAAACTAAATTAATTGTTGGTCATTTCATTTCAATCAACCCGAGGAGTGCAGTGTCCTGATTGATATATAGTGTAATGTCCTGATGAGACATTATATTTATTGCTAGAAAAACATCGGGCTAGATATTCGTATAATTGCAATCGGAAGTTTCGATGTTGTCGACGTGAAAAGCCAAGGAAGGGGCACGTTGAAAATGGATCTAACAGTTTTTTTCTCTGAAGCTGTAGATGGGTTGAAGAATGGAGATACCACAGTCATTGGGATAGTTGTTGCCATATCTATAGTAATTTTATCTATATGTAAGTATCTTACTACTCAATGTAATCTGACCATATGGACGTTGTAAAAATGTAGGCTTTAACTGTTCAGGCTTCACTTCGGACTTCATTTTAGCGCTACTGTAAACTGTCTGTAGTTTATTTATGTTAACTCATTCCTCTGCAACTTAGACCAATGCCACACAAAGTGATTCAGGAAATCTTGCCAGAACTTCAGCTAATAGAGTTAGACAGGTTGGGCACACCCCCCTATTTGGTACTTAAGGTCCCATTTGGTGGTCAACCCACCAAATCGGTATCTGTTGTTTACTGACCATATGGGGGTCTATCTCGTGCATTTCGATTTTCTCTTGAATGCGACAACGGCGCATCATGTCCTCTGGAGTGGTAAATACAAATACAGTAATTCTGATTACTTAACTATTTTGGAAAAAAATCTACCGTGGCAATTTTTGCGCAGAGGCGTTTTAAATCGTCTCTATCGTAGAACTACGCAAATTCATCATATTGTAACCTGAATTTACTCCCAAACACGTTTGCTAGGGTCATGCAAGCACGGGCAACATCGCGGAAGTCTGTACTTTCATATTTGATCACCCCGGGTTTTTAAAGAACGTCTGTAGCCAATGAAATCTCTTGATCTATATAGACTACCAGCAAAAGATTGAGAATTGTACGAAGGTCCATTCTTGTATTTATCTTCGTTTGAAAAAGAAATAAGAACACTATTATTGCATTAAAAAACACATTTACTGTTGTTTTATGAATAATTATTCTTCCTTATCCGTTAGAAAAAAAATATTAAAAGGTGGTAAAGTGAGCTTGTGAAAAAAGGAAATCCGAAGTCATTTAAAAGTATTTACAGAGACCAAGAACTTTCAACAACAGTTCCGTTGTTTCACCAAGCAACAAAAAGATCATGCTTATTGCGCCTACACATCTTTGTAAACACGATTTCTAAAATCAAACAATTCATTTTAAAAATTGCAAGGTAAGTCAGTGCTATTCCGGAAAATTACAATTATTTTTAAGTTACTAGAGGTCCGCCTTACAAAACATTTTATGATGTTATGAACTGTAACGGTAATTTTGACAGGCCCGAGATGATCGGGATCAAAGGAACGGCTCTGAATTCATATTGTGGAAGTGAAACTTCATGACCGGTAAAATTTTCTAGAAAATAAAGAACATTCTTCATGTTATAAGGAATAAATGTGAAGGATTTTACGTTCACTTATCTCACACTCCGTGTATTTAGCAATCCCAGCTCTAATGCCACGGTGGAAGTTGAGTGAATTGCATTTTATAGTCAGCAACAATGTCGGGGAAGATCTCAAGATATTTACGCAATTGCGCCAGCTCATAATTTTTCTGCATTGTTGCCCGAAATAAAACGACCACCATATTGGTCATGTTTTGGGTATAGCATTTAGGCATTTGACCACCAAACGGACCTTAAGTAACCAAATAGGGGGGTGTGCCCAACCTGTTAGATATCCTCTTCAATAGACTCATTATCACGAGGAATTGAATTAAGCCAGTGCTTATTATTAGATCTACTGTACCTTAAAAAGTATGTCATACAATTAGGACATCTACATGTATTTATAAGTGGTACCGTATCTTTTTACCACAAAGAACCCAATTCCTTTCATCATGTTTTCTTTTGACACTGCTAAGATTAATCTCGTTTTTTCAGTGTTCCTTCTCCTCAGTGGTCGAGGCAACAAACGACAAGGCGTTCTTCTACTGGGGATGTGTGATGCTGGCAAAACTCTCATATTTCATAAGGTAATGACAAATGATTTTAGAGGATTGAATGGGGTTTACTTTTCCTTGCTTAAAGAATTAGTTTGAATCACCAAATTTCAGAAATAAAATTGCCTTAAAATTAATTTGTTAGTTTATATGAATTATGATATGTGCAGTAATGCCTTTTACAATTGCATTCCATTTGTCATATCAGCCTAACTGACCCTACAAACCTGTCCCGGGGCCAAGAGCTGATATGGTGTACATGTTATATTAATATGACAATAATGTAGTTTATTTATCATGTAAACCCCATGTGGATCCGGGTTAGAATTTGTCCTCAGTACCCTTGCAAATTTTAAAAATTCCAGCCTGGCCTAAGGGACAAAGCAAATCCTGTCAGGAACTTTTCTACATTTGTGAGAGAAACTAAAACAAAAAATGTAAATTTCACGATCATCTGAGTAGATGCTACATCAAGCTGGGTATATATTTCTTTGTTTAGACCATTAGATTTAGAAAACCATCTTCTTTCATGCTGACAATGACCCGTGGGGTTAGGGATGGGGTAATTGAAACAAGTAATTGTCATTTCATGAGTGTAAGTAATTGATTGAAGTTTTTTTTCAATTACAAGTAATTGTAATTTAATGAATTACATTGCAAAATAACATGTAATTCCAATTACTTTTCAATTACTCTCCAATTACATTATACTAAGTAAGACAAATCTTAGACTTACCAAGAAAAAATATCTTAAATTTCCCTTCTACCATGTTTTTCTGTATATTTTACTTATCAAGTATCAAAAAAAAATATTTTGCTTAAACTAATTCTATCAATTGCTGATTGGATTCCGAACTAAATAGTTTAAACCTTTCAGGAATATAATAAATCTTTTATTTTGGTGAAAGCACCATTTGTGGAAATCAGCAGAATCAAATCCCTATCATGTCAATTCTTCAATTCTTGCAAGGAGGCACTTGTCAACACCTGCAACATCTGAATTTTTAGACTTTTCGGTGTTGCAAGAAAGATTCTACGCCAGGCCTGACCACTGCAGGATGAATGACTTTCATTTGAAAAGCTTATCATTATAAAATGCAATGGACAGATTCTTTAAGTATTCATTGGGAAACAACTACAACTTCATTTACTTGTACATATGTCAATAACTATATGTTGTTTAAATGTTTGTTAATAAAATTTCTTGAAAATAACAAAATGTAATTTTGTAATTTAATTAATTAACTTTATCAAAGTAATTGTAATTAATTAATTACATTTGTAAATTTGCAAGTAATTGTAATTTAAATTAAGAATTGGCAAAAGTAATTGTAATTTAATTAATTACTTTTGTATGTAATGACCCGCATCCTACGTGGGGGTCTGGGTTAGAATAGGTGCCCAGCATCTCCTTTGCATGTTGATAAGAGGCGACTTGAATGGATGGTCATTCGGATGAGACCGGAAAAATCGGGGCCCTGTGTCACAGTAGGTGTGGCACGATAAAAGATCCATCCTGCTCAAAGGCCCGCAGTGCCGAGCACAGGCCTAAATTTTGCAGCCCTTCCCCGGTATTGGTGACATTCTCCATATGAGTGAAATATTTGATGGAGTGGGGACGTAAAACAATTAATTAATAATCATGCTGACAATAAATCAAAATCTGTGGATATTTTGACAGAGGCGGTAACCTTTTATGAAAATTGTGAATTTCCTGTTCGCAGGGAAATTGGTTATGATAACTGTTAAATTACCAGGGTGGGCTAAAAATTTAAAAATGGTCATAGAGATTATCATTAAATACCTTTTTTAGTCTTGTTTCCTACTTTTACTGTGGCTTTACTAAAGCTATTAAAGCTAAATGCATAGTTAAGAAAAGAATTAAGGCATGACCTAAAATTGTGAATTTTGCAACCCCAGGGTTATGTGTAACCCAGGAGCTATCGATACTTTTTCTTATACTCAGGTGACAGTTCAGGCCTATGGGCCGCTTGTCATAATTTATATGTAGAATTAGTTAAACAAATTGTATTGAAAAACTGTTCGGAAATGATGAATTGACCACATATTTGAAATGAAAACAGGGTTCTCATTAACGCAAGAATATGCGTAATATATGCAGTATATTGAGTTCTGACGAGACATCGTAAAAACGGTGCATCCACGGACTCGTTTGAGGACGCGTCCCATATATCAAGAAAATTATTTTTTATGTCTGGATCAATGTGCTTTTACTGAACCATAACTTCCGGTCAAGAAATCAAGTGAAAACCAATTTTCATTACCGAGAAACTCTTATTTATTAAGTATATATGCATGAAACGAAAGCGAAGCATGGATTAAACTCTTATATTCATTCTTTTAGTACACTTGGACATGTTTATGAGGCATTGATAGAATATTACTAGGTGATTTATCTAGTTCTTGTTACGATGAAATTAAAGTAACACTTTCGGCAACCATTGTGGCTACATAATTTTACGTTATTTTTGTATATATTTTTTATTCATTTATTGCAATAAAGACATTTTTGTGTCATAAATTATTGTTTTGATGTGAGTGTACTAGCATATCGGGACTCAGCCTTATTGTTCTGGGACTCATCAAATTTAGCTGGGACGCAACCTTTCTAAAAGTCGTGAGTCCCCGGACTCAAGTTTTAAAAATCCTAGTGAGAACCCTGGTGAATATATTGTAACAGTTGCAAACCACACAAATGTGAAGTAGTATTATTGAACAAAGTTTCAATGCATGTCCAAGTTTAATACTTTTATATGATTTGTGTATTGCATCTAAAATCAATTGTTCATTTTGTCTTTCTTCAGCTTATACACAAGAATGACAAGCCATTACATACTGTGACTTCAATGTCCCCGAACAATGGAGAATATTCTGTGCCAGGAAAGGTAACTCAGAACGTTAAATCTTCTATTCCAGTTATAAGTTTAATACTATATTGGCATCAGTATTGTGTCTGTGACAAATGCTTTGACTACTGCAGTAGATACATTCATGTACAATGTACAAATATTTTATTTACATTGATAGTTTATTTACATTTTCAGGAGTGAGGTGTCTTTAATTTGAATTTTGACATTAATTGTAAATTGTATTATTTCACTTTTGATTGAAATACATGTTAGAATTCATTTATTTCATGTCACACCTCAAACTACAGAACGACAGAGTAACAATGAGTGTAAGGAATTTTTCAGATGAATGAATAACAGGCACAAAGCCAATGTTAAAGTAGATCTCTACATCGTCATAATGGCTGACTTCCGTTTGAAACATGGATGAAAATATCAATATCTGGGTTATACAATAATGTATATCGATTCATTTCAAATTGAAACGCTCAGTAGGTTAGCTTCTGCCTCCTGAACTGGAGGTCTCGTGTTAGATTCCAGCAGGGGTTTTAAATTTTTAAAGATTGCTTTCTACTAAAACTGCATTTTTTGATGAAATAGAGTGAATTTAATTTTTTTTATATTCAAAATATTGTTTATCATATCCTCTACTTTTCATCCACATAAAATTTCTCTGGTGTATCATTCCACCTTGAAGTCAATGTATATTGACATAATTGTACTTTATGCTATTGCACATTTTATTGTTAAGCATCTCAATTACAATAACCTCAGACTGAACTAAACTTAAGTAAGAATTTTGAATACTTGTCCTGAAGATTTATCAGATATCCTGTTAGCCATAAATAGAAAGGTGTTATGGCCTGCCTGTTTTAGCCACGTCCTTCTGTCTTTGGACCTTTTTCCGTGTAATTTTGGGGGAAAATGTGAAAATGCCTTTTTAGAATCCTTATTAAAAATTGCCGAATATAATGTGCAGTATTTTACAATATACACATACATAATGTATGTTTGGCCTGAAAAATTGGAGAAAAACACAGTTTGGGTGTATAATGTACAGCAGAAATTTTGACCAAGTTTTTTACTTTTTACTAAAAATTCAAAATAAAATGGAATCTCCACATTAAAGTAGTAAGTAAGTTTAACATGATTACAAGCTTATCTCACTTATAATGAAATCGCTTAATTTGAATAATCGTTTTATATTTGAAATAAAAGTAAATCCCCAACCCAGTCTCCATTTTCTTGGCAAATAAAATTCGGTTAAATGAAATCGCATATATTGAAATATCGCTTATTATGAAACCAATCCTCGGACCCTGAAGGTGATAATGTGTTGTTTTTATAACGTTATATTTGAAGTCCCTCAGCCGAGCTATCATCACAGTTTGATAACACTAAAATTACACAAGCGGGTAGAAGGAGGGTTATTGTGATTCGTTTCTCACCTGATTAGTTTTCACTGCATGCAAGAGTATAATAAACTGTGTATAACAACTTTTACAGCTTGGAGATGTCATTATCAATTCAGAAAGACTAGCTACCCTCAAAAAAGAAAAAACGTTGTCATTGGACACTAAATTTGATCAAGCTTCCTATTGCGGTCGACATGTTACTAATATTTCGGCTTATATTGAAATTCGGTTAATATTGAAAGAAAAAGGTTGGTTCCCTGAATGTTCATTTATATCCGGAGTAAGCTGTATATACCCAGGTAATCAAGTAAATTTCAGTAGAGCATGAGATTGTTTTAGCTGACTTGATATTTCCTTTGCTGAAACTTAAAAATACTCAATGAACATTATGCGAATAAAATCGATACATAAAACTGTTGTTTAATCTGTTGTACTTGGCATGCCACTAGAGAAGTTGTAACAGAAGGACCTCGTTAATTGTAAATGAGTGTCGTAATTATTTAGAGCTCTGTCTATAAAAAATAGTTTGAATACTTCAGAGAAAAGAAAAATTCATATACATTCTCTTAAATTTAGTTGCATGAAGTTGGGTAATGTACCTTAGTTGTTTATGGCAAAAGACATGTGGAATCAAGGGGGGCATGTTCATTCAAGGTTGTCAACACTTAATCACTATCCATGACTTTTTGTCTCTCTTTTTTAAGTAAAATACAATGTGTGAAAAACATTTACTTTGAGAGGGACCAAATGTTAAGGGGAGTGTACACAACAATGGCTTTGTAAAACAAAAATGCACTGGTCACTGACAGATTTATTCTTTGCTCAAGAAAAGGTTATTTCAAAGTTTCACATTAACCTTTCTTAAACCTTACAGTTTATAACGAACTCTTTAGTGACAAATTATTTTCCATCCTAGCTTTGTTTATTTTAGCTGGTGAAAAAGCATTTGTACACATGTTTTAATTGTGCAGTACATGTGGTGATAAATATTCAGATCCCAAACTTTTTGATTGAGTTTTTCATGATAATTGTCCTACTTACATATTGTAAGTTTAAAATTTCCTACCATATGACTTTTCTGTTGTAATTCTCTTTAGATAGATTTTTCACTTTAAAATGTGAAAAAGTCTACAGTATCTTATGAAGACTGTCTCTGAGTGAAACATTAGTATTCATTGCCGATTTTACCTGAAAAAAAAATAGGTCATAACCTATTTTGGTATATAATAAATACCCCTTTCTCATGCCAACACATTCTTCAAAATAAGTGCATATTATATTCAGCAAATTATGGTATTGAAATAATTTTTCGTAAAATAAATATTTTGAGCACTTGACAAACAGAGTCACTACCTATGATATATGTTTTAATTAAGATAAACTTAAAAATGCAAGCAATAGAGCATTCACAATTTATCTTAAAGAATTCTTGTTAAAAAGTTTTTATTTGTACAGAATACATGTAAATGACCTTGACGGCCCATGGACCTTTCTGTGTTAAACATGTATTTCTTAACCATAGTGTAGTAATGTTTTGCCAATCTTACCAGCAAACTTGATTTGACCTTTTTGATAGAACAAGTCTCTGAAGATATACGATCTCCCTGGACATGAAAGACTGCGACTACAGATTCTGGATCAGTTCAAAGGGCTTGCCAGGTAAAGCACATTTAATCATGATGTTTTTCATTGACAGTGATTATCTGTTGCTGGTTATAAAGTAGATGGTGTCTAATTATGACTCTGATGGCTATAATAAACGCATCTGGTAGGGGATAATGATATATACATCACTCTTTGTGTTGGGAAGTCAATAAGTTGGGAATTGGTAATGGAATCTTTTTTGTGTTGTGTTTTCTCTATGCTCTATGATTAAAAAAAATGATAGTAGCTGTTTCAATCATAAATCCCATATTAAGTATTTAAATACAATATTTCCAAAGTTTTCATTCAGTGTCAATGACATGATTCATGTTGTGATTTTTCCATGACAGTCACATGGATATTACAATATTACAGCTCTGGCAGCCGTGATTAAAGTCAATAAATTTCATCCTTTCCTTGTTGTTACACGTGGTGTTTTTTTTTTCAGGGGTATTGTGTATGTCATAGATAGTAGTTCTTTACAGAAAGATGTCAAAGAAGTGGCAGAGTAAGTAGACATGCCTTTTCAAAAATAACTAGTAAAGGAACTTACAAAACTGTGTACTGTTTCGAATTCACTTTGGTCTATCTTAATCCATCTTTATTCAGTTTTATCATGTCTCCTCTCTTCCAGAGGGAGACATATATTGTTTTTGTGCTTTTTGTCCACATGTCTGTCATGCTTCTTCTGTATGAACACTTATCCTTCTGTATGGCTTATCCGATAGAATGCTGAATGTAAACTGGTTCATTGCCATCTATAGATGTGTATATTTTGGGGACCGGAGGATCTGATTATTTTCCCAGGAATTATAGTGGATCTAAGAGGGGTGGGGGATGTAAAATTGCTTGTAAACACTTATATTAGATGGATTTGAAAGTCTGTATAGTGTCTTATTGCCATATGTAGATGTATGTGCATATATATTGTTGGGACAGAAGGATTCAATTATTTTCCTAAAAGTTATATAATACTTATATTGGATCTAAGAGGGTTGGAGGATGTGAAATAGTTCTTGAGCACTTTTCGTATATGGCTTATTAGCTAGCCTTGAAATTTTGTACAATTCTTCATTTCATGATCTTTATATCGTTCTGACGTAGTCACTTCAATGTTGAATCTTTTTCTTCATCACTTTTCTCATGCACACACTACAGTTCATAATGTTTATTTTGCTCTTATGCTTTCTCCATACCATGTACATGAAGGGAAGGGGTTGTAATTTGGAGCACTTTCAATATGGGGAGCTGGGAATACATTTTGTTTATAACCAAAACATATTAATTATTACATTATGTATTTCATGGTTGTTATGTACATTCAGTTTTATGCATAGTTTATATTCACTGCAGTTTTAATTTAAAAATTTCAAGGTTTTTTGTCTGTTATGAAAATAAAGGAAAAAATTAAGATATATTATTCCATTGATATTAAAACAAGGCTGCATGTATACAGTATATAGTTTGCCAGAATGAGCTTAGAAAACCTGTGATACATCACAAAATATTTAAGCTATTCATATTAGAGTTACTATTATGCAGTCTGTATATTTTCTGATTTATTTTGATCCTGATTTTGTCAATACAGATTCCTTTACACTGTGCTAAGCGACCCCGTCATCCAGGGCAATGCCCCTCCCATCCTTATTGCCTGTAACAAGCAGGATCAGCATCTAGTCAAAGGAGCCAGTTTTATTGAGAAACAATTACAAAAGGAAATGTGAGTTCCTCATCCTGTGAAATATTTTCAATCTTTGTTGCATTCAGAATTGAAGATACATTTTGTAGTAAAGTTCATGTTATTTCTTGCGATGAATAATCTGGACAGTATGTTGAAATGTTTGAATTTATAAAAGCCAAATTTAAAAATAAAAAAATTTTGATTTCCGTTGGTAATATTATCCTAGTACATTTAGATATAGATTATACAATGTATATACAGTAGTATTCACATTTGTATCATTTCTGATGCTTGAACCCCATAAATATAGCAAATATTGACACAGAAGAATGCATCCCTGACTCTGTATACATAATTTGGACGATTTGTCATGCATGCAATTTCAGGACTACTCTGAGGGTCACACGTTCAGCCGCCCTACAACAGCTGGAAGGCACTGCTGGAAACAATAACACCTATCTTGGTAAACGCAATAAGGATTTCGAATTCTCGGATTTGAAACCGCTGCGAGTACAGTTCGTGGAATGTAGTGCATTGGATACCTCCGACAAGGATCAACCTGGGCTGATGGAAGTGGAGAAGTGGTTCACAACATTAGTGTAAAAACTCACTGGAAAATTTAACATGAGTGAATGGATGTAAAGATTAGGAGACTTCATGGAAATTTGTAACATTGTGTAAATGAATGTCATTCATGATGAAGAAGCGAGATGTTTAGAACTAAACTTTTTATGTGTTTTGAGATTGAATTGGGTTCCATGATTAACTTAGTGCATTCTCTAGGTGTTGTTTTATTAAAAAAATATTTTTTATTTTGCAGCCATTGTGACCACCACAGTGTAAATAGGCTCTGCCGCACATGATAATAAAAAAAAAATTCTTTGGGGTATATGCAAATACATGTACATGCTGTAATAGAGTATTTCATTTTTCTTAAGTATTTTGAAACAATGTTCCCTAAATTAAAATTTTTGTGTGAAAGAAAATCGATTTCAAAAAAGGTTTCTTACATTGAAATGATATGTAATTTTAATGCACAAATTTCATTAACCTGAGCTGAACTGCAAACTTTTTTCAAGAGCTAATTGGTCAGAATACTTGACACAAAGCATATCAGATGGAGGAAATTTATTCTGTTTAAATGAAGGGCCTGATGCTCCCATCCACGGGGGCATAATAAATAAATAGTCCCCATTGTGTGGGTTGATTAAAAAAAAATCTCAAGAACATGCATGAAATCTTCCTTGTAGGAAAATAATTGTACATTTAATTTGTTGTCGTGGTGATCCCAAGGATTATTGAGAAGATAGAATTGCAAGTACAAGATATTTTTGAATGATTAGGAGGTAACTATCTCATTAGAAACTTTTGGTACGAAATTCACTTTATCGAAAGTTTGCATTTAATAAAAATCATTACATGTACGCAATAAGTTCATTGACAGGGTTTTTTTTGTTTTTGTTTTTTACGTACATGTATTAATGGAGTGCATGCAAACCCACATTTATTAAAAAAGAAAAAAATCGTTGTAAAATATATTGAATCTTTGGTTTGTTAAACTTTAGATTAAGATTCCAAATACTCATAACCAATTTCCTCTGGAATGTTTGCCACCTTCATATCCTGTTGAAGAAACCAAACAAAACCATTTCGTCATGTGTGTTTATATTTTTTGCATTTTTTAAAAATTAAAAGCATTTTTCCAGTACATAATATGTAGATGTTATTGCCCATTAATTTAACAGATTAAAATCACATTGGTCACCATGTTTGGTTATGTTTTCTGTATTTGAACGTCAATTGTAAATTGAAAAATAGTCTAAGGAAGACAAACTCTAAATGTACAAAATAAACGGTCATAACAAGAATATCTATAATTTTGTTTTAATTATTGAATTGAAAGTTTATATACATGTAGTTGTCATCATGACACATTGCTTCAACACGTTTATTTGCGGATGGATTAAAAGGCAGTACATTGTGTACATCTAATACACTGTATATACATGTATATATTCACGTGCGGATATACAACTTAAAAACGGATTAGATGAAGCATTGATTTTGCCAGAAATTATGCAGAAAACGCACAATGAATGTAAATATTTGCTGATAAAATTCATGATATTCACCCGGTCTGTCAATTAGAAACATAAGGCAAATATAATCACGATCCAAGACAGAAATGATGACGTTTTCCTTTTTTCTTCATCAGGTAAAGAATTCAGTAGGCTGTGATTAGCTAGTCAGGACTGCCAGTCTGCTGGTCATTGAAAAAAGTCTGTCGAATTTACATAAAAATTCCAATTTATTTTGCAAGGTTGTAATGGATGTGAAGAATTGGTGAAAAAATGATGATAATACTAAACACATCTTATACTTTTTATCCATTACAACATTCTTGATGTCTTGCACCTCTTGCATGCTCTTAATTGATAAGTCAAAATGACTTAGTTTTCTACGTTTATTGGTGACGTCTCCATATGAGTGAAATATGCTCGGTGGGACGTAAAACAGTAGATAATCAATATTTCAACCATGAGTGAAAGGAAAATTTAACATGTGTCAATTCATACTTTTGGACTTTAATTCTTTGTGTTTGTGAGTGAAAACCAATATCTCGGTATATATTATACAATTATTGCTGTTTTTGAGGTCAATACGATGATTTAGACACCTGAGAAGTACAATATTCACCGAGCCCATGGGGCGAAGTGAATATTTTTCTTCGAAGGTGTTTAAATCATCGTATTGACCGATAAAGCAGCAATAATTGTTTTATTATATGATTAAATGATTTTTTAAAAAACCTTCAAGATTGTTCTTTGCTTTAATTGTATGAGGTAAATCGTTCGATCGGCAAGTTGGCTGAGATTCAAAAGTAATAATCCTAATATCACCCTGGATGGGTCACGTGGAGGTGAATATGAGGAATTTGTTGACGTTCTGCTTGTTGAATTCTCAGCCCAATCATGAGAGCTAGGAAACATTCAATCATATAAGAAATATAATTATACATCATGTATGGTTTGAACATATATCGTTGTTGAGATGTTTACAACAAAAGGTTTGGGTGCAAGTTTTTAAATTGTCAGCGTTAGAGGGTCAATAAACAGAAGTAGGGGCGTAGCTTATTTCTACCCAGACCAGAAGGTGCATGAAGATTTGAAGATGACCGATCCCACAACTCTCTAAAAGTATACAAAATGAATGGTTGGGCAAACACGGACCTGTGGACATACCAGAGGTGGGAATCAGGTGCCTAGGAGGAGTAAACATTCTTCGAGACCGGCCGGCCACAACCGCCATGAGTCATATAACGGGAGCAATCTGTGGGTAGAAAAACCATCCAACAATTGATATGATACATGCAGGCACTTTACAGTGCATCAATTGCTATGAAACACGTCAGACAGCATTTTACTCAAAGGAGGGCCATACTGACAAACTTGATCGTTATAACGACCATAAAATTTGCGAAATGCTGCCTTTAAACGAGACTGTTGAAAGACCTGCCACAACTTATTTGTAAGTAGCTTGTCTCGATTTAAATGCTGATCGTGCACATAACAAGCTCTTGCGTATCGAATAAGTTGAGAGACATGCATGTGCACACCATATGCAGGTGATGATGGAATGTTGCTAAAATTAAATGCATAAATCAGATGTATATGTAGCTCTTTACTTAAAACTGATCTTAAAAACCTCTGGTGTGTCCAGGGGTCCGTTTTGCCCAACTCTTGTTTTTGTATTCTATTTGGGACTTACGAGATTGATCACTGTTCATTATCTTTGCCTTTACATCAGGTTTCGTAAAAATTCATTAATATCAGTAGTTTCAGAGGAGTTGTGCTGATAAGGTTTTTTTTTAAAATGAGGATTTACGGCAAATTTCTAAGTTCAAAGGGGCATAACTCCCACAAAAGTTAGGGGATCACAATTTCCTGGTAATATGATGTCCTTGCTACATATCAAGTTTCCTAAACATCAGATGAGTAGTTTCAAAGGAGTTGCACTGACAAGGTTATTCATGTGGTGTTTTGGCAAAAATATATGTTCCAAATGGTATAACTCCCACAAACATTAGAGAATCAAAATTTCCTGGTAATATGCAAAACTATGTATGATGTCCTTGCTACATGTCAATAATGTTATTTAAAATCAGATCAGTAGTTTCAGAGGAGTTGTAATGACAAAGGCTGTGACAGACAGGCCAAAAACAAGATGTCTCCCCACTAAAGTGATTAACAAGAAACTCGTGGGCCACATTGCTGAAGATGGTGTGTATGTCTCTCAACTTATTCGATACACAAGAGCTTGTTCTGCATATGATCAGTTTTTGAATCGAGACAGGCTACTTAGAAACAAGTTGTTGCAGAGATTTCAATAGTCATTTAAAGGCAGCATTTTGCAATAAATTACGATTTAGTATGTCAGTATGTCCTGCCATATATTGGGTTTAATGTTGTCTGATATTTTTCATGGCAGTTGTTAGAGCCCCCCCCCCAAAAAAAAATACCGGTCGGTTTCGTCACGGATCACTGGTTATGGGCGGAGTTTAACTGTGGTGATTGTTATTTACCTGAGAATTCTACTGACCAAAAAATCTTGCTTTTGATATACACAGGGAGTGTACCAGGGCTCTCTGTAGGGTTTCTGTGTCCATAAAGTTTGCACAGTGGGTGGTATCCCTAACAATAATAGCTGACATAAAAATCTACATCACCTCTTCCTCTTTGATCGAATTTTTCATTGTATAAACTGTAACTTAGTCCAGGCGGATTTGTGCGAGATTGTTTGGGCACAATTGCTCCAAAAGGTGATTAAAAGCATGAAATTGGAATGGTGGTAGCTTAGATCATTAGCAACATTTTCAGAAAGTGGAACCCAACTCGAAGATCCAAAATGGCGGCAATGGCGGTCATTTTGAAAATAACCGTATATACCAAAATGATAAAAAGTCTGTTTTGATAGTTTAAAGTGATTGTATTAGTTAAGAAAGAAAATACAGGAATTTGTAATAACATCCGATTGATATTTTCACATCAAACATCAATTTTGACGAAAACAATCAATATTTAATGGCGGCCATCTTGGAAAATCCTTGAAATCTAAGATAATAAAATAGACTAAAACTTGCTCAACTTATATCTTCCCAATCTTTGTGGCACTACATCGATCACTTTTATAAAGTTTTACCTTTCATGTTTGGATTCTCAACATTTCGGTTTGAGCAATTCAAGTGAAGAGACATAATTTGTCGAAATGCGCATCTGGTGCATAAAATTGGTACGTATATTATTTTTATTA
>CAJDSM010031684.1:5456-19635 GCA_903981925.1 Ostrea lurida
GCAGCTTTTCTCCGGCATTCACTCAGGTGACATCTCAATTGTATGAGTGAAAAATTTCTGTGGGATGTTAAACAAAAATCAACCAGCCATCTTCACAGGCTAAATGTATACTCAAACTTTATCAGATTGGCAAAACTAAAAGTAAAGTGTTGTTGAAAATCAAATCTAAAAAACATGAAAGCATATACTTTTCATCAGTATTTCACATAGAGAAAATCCACAACTGTGTTGCCAAACACTGATTGTAAGATAATATTAGCCATAACGTAAGATCATATGGTCATTATTAACAAAATATTACATGCAGTTTGGTTTGGGCAGTTAAGTTCATGTGCTGTATATGTTAAGGCAGGCCATACGTACTCCATTTAAAATTTTTCCTATACAGAGCAGCGGAACTAACTTTGACAAAAATATTCTGGGTGTTAATTTAGATGAGATTAATATATTATTTTTATTTTGTATCATAGCATCTAACATGACAAGTAATGCTCCATATGACATCATTATATGGGCGTGAAAAATAGATCAAAATTACCCACTACCAAAGATTGAACATTGATCTGACTGACGTTAACGAAAGTAAAACACCGGGCCATGAAGTTTATCAAAAGTTCAGCTAGAATCCTACAGATTTCAGTAAGAAAGTATTATAAAGGCATAGTGTCAAAAATTACTGTACATATTTTGCCAAAAAACGAATATGTAGTATTAATTATGACTTATCTATAGCTGTAGCGCTGTGAAATCAAAACCATTTTGACGTTTTAGCCCTCAATAGAATTATTGTCCTGGAGGATAATAATAGACTGAGTGTGTGACTTTGTTGAACTTCGTTGGTGTTACGTAACAATTATATAGCAAAGTAATATAAAATAGCGCCAATACATGTTTTGCGTCATATCGTACATGTACGTGCCGTGTCGCGGGTATTTTAAAAAATATGATGGCATAATTAATGAGTGTCCTCTGACCACACAACAGGAAAGTGATTTGTAATTGTATCGTTTCATTGTGTTTTGTAAATGTCTGAAGAGCTTTTTGGGTTTTCATTGTAATATATATAATCTTTGATTTTGCCACCTATTTGGTACATGCAAAATTTTATCAAAATTGTAGATCCTATATACCTTTAAAAATCTAAACTCACAACCGTTAAGTCTCACATTGTATGTATTTGCTGTACGATTTGGGAATATAACAAGTTTCTTTTTCATTTCACAAGAGATTGTTTAAAGGAGTTTTATCACCGATTCAAACTTTTCTAGATTAGGCCATAATTACATTCTAATTATTAATCTAAAACACATCACAGTTCAATTAAAGGCAATTAAAGCCGTAATTAGTTGTAAATACGCCTCAAATTAGGGTCCTCGCAGTCAATTTTTCGTTAATGAGATAGCGGGTCACGTGGTCACTGTCGCGTCATACTGCGTCATAGATGTCAATAGATGTCAGATGACCGTATGATTATCGTGAACGCTCTGAGTTTAACGGTAAATAAATCAACTCTAGAACATGAGAGAGGAAATTATGACATCGATGAAATACCTTTTAGTAATGAACATTCGATCTTACATGTTTGAAACCTCTAGCAGTCAATAATAACGAAGAAAATACGCCTACAAGTAGCGACGATAGCGAAGCCTCTACATACACATGTAATCATGTTAATTTCGACATAGCACGAGATTTTCTTCATGAAAGTTTAAGCAGACTCGAATATTTCCTTTGTAGAAATTTAGAAATAGTCGAAGTTTATAAAAATAAAAAAAAAAATATAAAACTATCGTTAATTTGTGGTACTCAGCAGTGCCCGGTGATAATACGAATGTACGATAAAGGTCATATAAACACCATCGGTAATTGTCAAAAGGAGTATGTTTGAGTGCCGTATTATTTAGAGCTCTGTCTGTAAAAACAAATGCGTTAAATGAATTAAAATCCATAACATTGTTGCATGAAGTAAAATGAGTAACAAGTCAGTCGTTTACTGCAAAAGACAAGTGGAAATCAAGACTCGTTCTACAGGGAAGTGCGACAATTGGAGTACCAGTTTGGTGAATAAATATGGTGTTTTCAGCAAGAGGTAAAATCCAAAATATTTTCAACATCGGACAATTTTGGTCATGCTTTTCTGTTAATTGATAACATAAGAGTTAGAATTTATTTTGGGTGTAATTTGAATATGAACATGCAGTCACAAATAAGGTTTTTTTTTTTTTTTATTTCACTCATAAGATGTGTGAAAGAAAAAGCATTTGCCTTGAGGGGTATTGAACACTATCAAGTGGCAAGCGCAGTCTATATACAATGTCTTCGTAAAACAAAAACGTGCTGATCACTTGTTGTTGATTTTAGCACGTGCAAACCGCGGCGGCCCGTGTACATGCGGTATATGCTATACGTGGTTAAGAATATTCCGATTAAAAAAAGATGATTGGCTGTTCCAAGATACTTTTTGTAATTTAATTATTCACAATATTGTAAGTTATCCAAAAGCAAGCGATAATTCTCCGAGTGAAACACTACCAATGACCGATTTTCACCCTGGGGAAAACCAGAGACATATATGTCTCTGGAAAACGAACCCCTTTCTCAGACTAAAAAGGTGTTGAAAAAAAAATGCGTATTAAAATCATACCATGAAAACAAAGGACCCAACCCTGCATGTTTAAAAACCATTACGGAGAAAAAAAAAAGATAATGAATATATACTCCTTTAGTGCTAAGAACTGTTGAAGAAATCAAAATTATGACATTGAATGTACAATTTTTTTCCAACCTCAACTTTAAAGCCTATTGACTTCACAAAAGATGATCTTGGTGGGGGACGAAGGCCTCCCGTTTTGCAAAAAATGGTCCATTCGAGTCCTTTGGGAATGTAGAAAAAAACTCTTCCCATGCACGGCTGTACACCCAAATGCCGCACAAAAACGCCAGATTATCTGTTTATTATCCTATTATCGCTAATCTGTTTGTAACGGCTCTTTAAACGTGATAATTGATCGCTTTTCTAAACAAAACAAGTGCTTTCTTTGACATCTATGACGTCACAGTAATGGCGCGTTAAATCGCCGATAAAAATATGCATATTAGGAAATTCAAACTTTGAAAAGCTATATCTTTGAAAATACAGCTTTTTGACACAAATAAACTTGAAGAATGATTTTAAAGCATATTTTCTTTGATAATTCAAAAAATAACGGAATTTTTAAACTCGTGATAAACTCCTTTTAAAATTCACTGAAGTACTTGGTCAATGTTATTTCTTTAGGTATATATGTTTTACTTTTAGATATAGAGAAGCCATATATCAGATTTTGATAATGCTGTTGAGAGACTACGATCGTCCACCTTTATAGACTACACCCAGATAGGAATGGCATACAAACTGACATTATCAGAGGTACAGATACTACAGAATACATACCTTATAACTCCCGGAATACAGCAACTCAAAGTCATTGGTGACCATTGTATATCTGCTAAACATTATTTTGTACAAAGAAACCCACTGTTAAGTGGCTACAGTTTGCCATCCCCAAAGTTTTTAAGTCAACTTGAAAGAATGAAATCCCAAAGCTTTACAATATCTATGACATTGCCCGATGTACAAGATAACTTCAGCAGTCTGAATACAGATTGTGCAGAGTAAAAATTTCACTGGATGGCCTCTTGATTACACATTCTTGTCCCCATGCATATTCATGTCTCCTCTCTTACGGGGGCAGGGCTCGAAATAAACGATGGCCCGATGGTCGGGGCCAGTAAATTTGGGTTGGGCTAGTGATTTATAAAGAGCATGCGTCCTCGGGGCTAGTAAATTTATCTTGTGATCAAAATTCCTCAATAATCGGGCTAGTAAATATTAGATGTGTGCGCGTCCAGAATTGTTATCACATGCACTTCCACTTTTGTTAAGTTGTACTACAAAGTAAAGCAATATAGATAACGAATGTTTTTAAGAGTGAGTTACTTTAAGTAGAGTATACAATCGGAATTCTTCGAATGATTCCACTATACAAAGGTACAAATCAAAGGAGGAGTTTCGAATTAGTTTGTTCAAGAACGCGCATCTGACTCTTCAGCGCGGCGTCCAGATTCATAGAGTAATGTCTACTTTGCAACATTCTCAAAATCAGAGACGTTAAGCAATATACTTCAATAAATCAATCAATATCCCGTGACATTACATTTACACCAAATGATAGGTAAAAATGGCTTCAATTTTTTTCAAGGACTAAGCAAAAACATAGATAAAGAATCGTAAGCTAATGTGTTCCTTGTAGCCGGGAGGTTCGAGCTCTACTCGTGTCATAGCCATAGATCCTCACTCAGCATTCAGAATTGAGAATCATGGGTCTTTCCTTTATGACATAATAGGTCAGAGATCCCAAGTCATGGCCGGCATTGGCATGCTGAGACACCCTCCACGCTAGACCTTTAAGCGCATTTAGCATAGGTCCTAATGCCTATGTCCAATATCAAAAATTATTCAAAGCACAAAGCAGATTTGGATGACTCAGTCTGTGGTATCTTTTTATTTCTAATTTATTGGGACATATTGAACCCACATGTGAATGCAAATGAAAATTTGTAGTAGTTACAGCTACAACGGACCGTGGATATCGGCCTGGAGAGCTCAGTGTTAGATCACCTGACTAGTAATTCAGGGGTCCGGGTTCGATTCCTGGTCCAGCCACCTATTTTCTCATTCTCCCTTCCTATTACAAATTATTAATAAACGCAAGCATATCGGCCTGAAGCTGTGGTACTTCATATTTTAACGTCTTTAATTGAATGAAAATTTTTGTAAGGGATGTAAACAACCAAACTATGATGTTCTTTTGATGCTAGTTTGATTAAGTGGTTATTAGGCCTAATCATGAAACAATTTACAAACTCTTAACTATGAAATTTTGGCCAGTGGTTTTCATACACACTGGTCCAATGGGACAGTAAAAGTTTTCAATTGACAGTAAAATTTATAAAGTGATGGCCCAAGTGACCAGTGAATAAAATAATTATTTCTAGCCGCGGGGGAGACATACTGTAAAACGAGAATATTTAGCGCACTATTTATTTTAGCGCAGACATATGATTGCTCTAAATTAAATTGTGCGCTAAAACATTTTCGTTGACATTAAATTATTGACCGAGTGGTGTCATTGCGCTAAAACGAGTTTGCGCCAAAAGGTTTTCATTGCTGATTGCGCTAAAATATGTTTGCGCCAAATATTCTCGTTTTACAGTATTGCTTTTGTACTTTCTGTCTGTCACAAAATCTTGTGAATGCTTCTCCTATATATCTCAATCGGACAGACCTTAAACTTTATGCAATGCTTCATTGATAATGTCAGGACAGGAGAATCTTATGATTTTCCTTAAAAGTTACCGGGTATGGTGAAATCAAAAAAGGGAAGAGGGTGTAAAATAGCTTTAGTCACTTTCCCTTAATGGCCTATCGAAGAGGCTTGAACTTTTACTATATCTTATTACAGCTCTAGGCAGGTAAGTAATATCGGTTAAATAAAAAGTTGTCTCGTGTTTCATTTTTTCCCGAGCGAAGAGCCGTGTAACGTCACTGATTTTACACGTCACTGCAGATCTGAACTTTGTACACGTCATAGACGAATTATCAAAGTCTTATTAATGACGTCGTTTGAAGCAAAATTCATATGGCATGAAGTTTGACATTTGTTTTCTTATCAGAGTATCTCTTCGTCGCGCATTAATTTGCACTGTTTACAAACTTTGTGTTTATCTGCCCTTGTAATACATTCTTTACAAACAGTGTGATTGCATCAGACTAACAAAGACTTGTTCAAAGTGAGTCAAAAATGGCGATCGTTCACCAACGTATTCGTCACAGTAAGATCACGTGACCTAAATTACCTGTCTCAGGCAGCCTGAGGCAGGTAATATGGTCTCATAATAACGGCAAATGAACCAATCAAAATCCTAGAATCTAATATGCAGTATGACAAAATGCTTTATTGCCATTTATAGATGTGCATATTGTCAGTCCAGGAGGAATCCAATTATTTTTCTACAGGATATGATAGATCTTAAGAGGGGTGTGATGTAAAATATTTTGTGAACAGTTCAACACTTATCCTATAGGGCATTTTAGATAGACTTAAAACTTACATACATCTATAGGGATCCATTTGTGTCATCAATAGGTTATATCATTATATCTCCCCTCTTCCAGGGGGAGACATATTGTTTTTGTCCGTCTTGTCCATCTGTCCGTCTGTGTGTCACAAAATCCCGTGAACAATTCTTATCCTATACTGCATGCTTATCAGTAGCCTTGAAATTTTGTACAATGCTTCATTGCCATTACCGGTAATTGTCGGAACAGGAGAATCCAATGATTTTCCTTCAAAATTGTCTATGTTACATATAATTTTATTAGATATTTCCTTCCAAGGCACAATGTATGCAGGAACTATGATATGACTGATCAGTTTGCAATCCAATCACAGTCAGAATTGCTAAAATTATAGAAGGCAAATAAACAAATCTTTCCACCCATACACCTTCTCAGTTAAAAAGTAAAGAAATCACCAGAAAACAGTTTGTCATTAAGGAAGTGATTAAAAAAACACCCCTTAAGGTCCTTGTTACAAAACTTGACAACATTGTACAATGATACTTTTCTGATCATATCTCCCCTAATTTCATTCCTTACTGAAGTAGACTTTTAAAAGAACAAACATGTAATCACCTTCCATTTACACAGAAAATTGAGGCAATGGACACTTGAAGTACAACATAATAGGCCTGTAGAAACAAATTATATAATAGCTCACTTGTCTAGAAAGTTTATACTACTGTACCCATACACTTATGTAGTATGTTAATTTAGTTGTTTACCAATGCTTTTTTATGGCGTCGAGCTTGCTCGACAGACATCTAGCTATCGTGCAGAAAAATCTCTGACTGCGCACCGTTTTTGTACAATAGCTAAACAATATGATTACTATGTCAAATGAATATACAAATTTTGTAATTTCTTAGTGTATGAGTAGATGTCTATATTTGATATTGATGTAATATATTTTTTAATAACATGTATGTGTCTCATATATTACGTACTAATAAGCAGAAATGAAATAAAACTGCTTTGCGTATGACTGTAGGAACAGGTCGTGCCCCCCGTTTGAGGCCTCGTCAATAAGCAGTACAAAGCGTAGGAATATTGTACTGTTTTGTGCGTTGAAAGGCAGATTTTAAGCACCATATTCCATTGCTGCATTTATTGAAGATAAAAACCGAATTAATTGAAAAGTACGTATAACAATGATTTGTCGATCGAAATTTTTCAACTACAGTTGTAATTATTTTGCGCGCAGTGTATTACATAACATCACAAGATTGTCTGGGTTTTTTGTTGACATGTTTTTTTTTTTTTGAAAGATAGCATGGGGACTAGGTACAAGGTGGCGGGGCGATAGTTCTATTGACAAAATGAAGTTTAACTTGAAATTAAAGACCAACAGGGCGAGTAAACTGTTTGTATATATTAAAACATGTCAGAATATTCGAGTTTAAATACTATTCGTTTGTTGATATATGTCTCTGATAAAACATTATAAATTATTTTTGTGTTTGGTAACATCATCGCGTCTTCCACGGAATTCCGTCTAGAATTTATTAACACATTTTCATTTGTGTCCCTTGCGTTTGTTTCTCTACTACAACTTTTTCTTGTTTAAATGTCGACTTTAACAAATTTTTAGTTTAATAATCAATGTTACACTTTGACACATCTATATTCAACGCACGGAGATTGGATTTTGTCCAGATACACATGCTTGTGTTTGTAAACGTAGTCAGCAGACGTAATTTCACTCGGAACTCTGCGCGTGGCTCGTACCTCGCACACTGACCTCGGATGTGATCGGATTGTTGCCATATTGGATATTTGAATTCACGTATCGTGTTCAAAACAAAATATCAGTTATCAGATTACACGACTGTTATATCAACACGAAAACGGTTTGCAAAATAACTACAATTATTCCCTTTGTGAATGCCTAGTCCATTTTTTCTAAACTGCATCAATGTGAGAAAGTGGAGCAGCCGAATTAAGCGGAGTGGAATGAGTAAACATGTATTCCGGCGGAGAAATGTATCAATTCGATGCATATCCCTACACCATTCACATCCGAGGTTTATACGTAACGTAGTGGAGTTAGCTGAGGATTGTCGATTGTAATTTACGAGGAACAACGAAAGGAAATTTTTGTGTTGAAATAACGTTTTAATTTCTACAGAGGGAAACACATTTTCATTCATGTCCTTTTTGTTTGTTCAGACGATAATATTTGCCTTGTAAAATGCCGATGACCACAAAATATTAGTTTAATAATCAATATTTTTATATTAAGAAAAAGATATCGGTGTAAATTGGACTAGTCAGTTTATAACGGGCTTGTAAATGTAGTCAGACTGTAATTTATGTGGATCAACGAAAGGAAACTTTTTTGAGTCAGCTCGCGTAGCGAGCTACTCCTTGCCATCAGGCTGATTCTCGCGGATTTGCCTCTTCACTACTTGAATTGACTATGCAACTGAATATAGTTGTGGGAGTGCTATATGCTGTAAATGTAATGTATGTACATTCGTTTTCTGAAATAACATGGTGAAATAAAAAATATTTCGAATATAAGACACATATCATATTAATTGTAAAACAGCACAAGTTTACTTTAGAGTCTGTGGGATATCAGCCCTAGTATCATACGGCGTATGAACACATTCGATAAAAGGACTACATCGTATATTCTCCAAACCATTTCCAATGTAGGTCACCTAAATGACGATCTGGTGGCTAATTGAAGGCAATGATTGTTTAAGATATTTTGTTCTTACTCAGACATAAGTTGAAAACCTGGTCAAAGTTTCATTTGCAAACGCGTTAGCTGTTTTTTGTATACAAACCTCCGGAAGTCAGGTATGTTGGTTAAATCATGCCAAGTCAATTCATACCTAGTCAAAATATTACATGTACATATTGCAGTCCTGGTAGAGAATATATTTTGAATAATGCGAAATCACTAATAAATTGTCACTGGTGGATGCAAATGAGAAATATTACAAAGTTAAAAAAAAAAATTTTTTTTTTTAATATTCGGGTAAATATTTCATTTTTGTTTTATAAGGAGATCTATTATATTTTGAAGTGTGGTAAGTGTAAAAATGAATGATGTTTCCCAAAGCTTTTTTCAGCTCATCTGAACCAAAGAATTAAGTGGGCTTTTCTTATCACCTTTTGTCTGTCTGTTAACTTTTCATATTTTCGACTTTTTTCCAGAATCACTCGGCCAATTTCAACCAAACTTAGTACAATTTATCCTTAGGTATGTTCAAATGAAGGACCAGACCCCCATTTAAGGGGAGATAAGCACGATTATGCAAAAATAGGGTGGTTTCATTTAAAAATCTTTTCAAGAACCACTGGCCGGAAAAAGCTGCAATTTATATGAAAGCTTCCTGAAGATTCAATTTTGTTTAAATCATGATCCACGGGGTTGGGGCCACAATCAGGGAATCAAAATTTTTACATGCAATATATAGGGACAATCTTTAAAAATGTTCTTCTCAAGAACCCTTGAACCAGAAGGGTAGAAAATTACCTGATAGTCTGCTGATATGAGTAGATTCAATTTTGTTCAGATCATGCTCCTGGGGGTAGGGTGTGGCCACAATGGGGGACTAACCCTGTCCTTTGACAATATTTTCTTGTGTATTGTATAAAGGCAGCTGAATTTTAAGGAGAACACGATAAAGAACCCCAGAGCTATGCATGACCCCAACATATCATATGTGGTTGTCTGTCTTATTTTCTTATTGATGAATGTTCATTTATGTGTATTAGGAGATTACAGAGGTTAGCTGTAGTTCCCATACATCTGAATAGTGGCACATTGTAAATCCCAAACTTCTGATCTTCTCTATATTCATGAAGCAAAGTGTTCAGGTGAGAGATGTGGCCATGGGTCTCTTGTTTGCTATCATGTGCGAGTCGACCTCTCAGGCCCTTGAGGCCTTTGATTTTTACACAGTTTGATAGTAATTTATTGAAGAACACAAGATTCAAATTTACAAGCAACAAGAATTCAAATTCAAATGCAATAAACAATATCATACATATCAACATTGAAGTTTGATGTACATTTAAATTAACGAAAAGAAACTTTGTTATTGACAACAAAAAAATCTGTTTTAACAATTGCACTGATCTTGAAAATTCATATGAAAAGAGAATCCTGTCTCCATGCATTTAAATGGGAGAAACTTACCATGATTTATTGCTTTTATATTTATAAAAATGTTTGACAGAAAAAAATTGTAAAATTATGAAGTAGGAGAATGGTGTCCTTTATTGCATTCGAGTGAGTAGATGAATGCTTTGCCCCCATGACATCGGATGATGATGGTTGTGATTATGAGCAATTCACCATCAGCAGGGAAATCCTTTTAAAAAGTGAGAAGGTTGAAGCAGTCTTAATTATAGAGAAATTCCCGATGAAATCTAACATTATGGTGAAAGAAAATGAAGTAACAGACATAGACATTTTGTCATAATTTGACAAATAAGCAAAGTGAAAAAGTTGAGAATGTTGATATGTCTGGAGCACACATGCGTGCATTTGTTTTTGTTAAAATATGCTTGCATTCTGTAGGTCTATTGATATTAAATTAGATCTTTCGCATTGAAGTCTTCCTCAATGCACGACGCCATTGTTGCCCTTCAGGCCTTTGATTTGTCCATAACAATTTCCTAGCAACTTCAATTCTGCAGATAACTTTAGCTACACAGAGAACTTATAAAAGAATCTAAAATATTAATAGTAAAAAATATTTCCTACAATCTCATATAAAATGTATGTGTTAGACAAGTGCAGATTTAATTTTTGTCCAAATTGTGCCCCAAGAAGTAGGATAGAACCTCTATAGTAGATTAAAGTTTTATATCAGGATACAGTTGAACGTGATATCTTGAACACCATGGCTATGTTGAAGTGATTTGGAAGTCCCAGCCATTCTATTAGTATATTTTTGCCTTTCATCATGAATCCATGGGTATCTTGAAGTATTTTCTCAGTCCCATCGAGTTAAAAATAACAAGGTTGTATATAGGAAAAATTCTAGGAATATACAGGAAATCAATCACACTAAATCATATCAAAATGCAAATATTCCCAGGTTGTGTGGATTCAAGTATTTTATGTAGTGTGCCCCTGCGACTGAGAAAAGTAAAAAGGGGGGGGGGGTGCATATTGTTTTTGTCTTGTCTATTTGACCAAAACCTTAACTAAATGTTCATAACTTTTGAATGGTGAGAGGGCTCTGATATATCTTTTGTGCATTCCATGTGACAATTAAGGCTTTTTAAGTTTAAATTAAAAAAAAATTTTTTTTAGGGATGGCAATCGTATACAGAATTGCCAATCAACCGCAACACTTTCCGACTGATTACCGTATATACTCGCCTATAAGTTGGTTCGCCTATAAGTCGGTTGCGTTTTTTTAAGATCATTTTGATGGATTTTGCTTTTGACCCGCGTATAAGTCGGTACAACTTTTTGCCAGAATCGTTTGACAATTTCATATCAAAGTTACACTGATTTTGCCCCTGTTTCAAAAATATTTTTGAGAAATGATGCTGGTATTTAACTATCCTTTTTCCAAAATTCAATATCATGTCAATTTTCTTATTATTTACCGGTGTTCAATAATATTTTTTATATTTCTATGTCCAGACTAATGTCTGGACGATGATTGTGACAATTGTCGGAGTTGTTTTAAAAATTGGTACAATTTGCCGATCGACTAGAAAAATACTGATCTCCTTAGGACTCGCCTATTAGTCGAACAGAGACTTTTGCACCAAAATTTTACTCCCAAAAATCCGACTTGTAGGCGAGTATATACGATAACCAGTTAATTGTATCTAAATATACATGTTGTAACTTTCACATGTAGTTGATTGCTGAAGTTTTTCAAGTTTGTTCTGTTTATATGTACAAAAATACAATGCAACATTCCAGTATAATCTTCTGTTTGTGTTGAATTAGAACAATAAATGCAGTAAGTGTGAGAAAACCAAGAAAGGTTAAAACATATTGTACACCAGACTTCAAGAGAAATAAATCCCAAAGTCCAGATTTCTCAGTTTATTCTTTACTTTCACCATGATCAGAACTATTGTATAATTTGCCATTTTTATCCAAAAATATATTTGATCAACATCAGCTGAGAATTGGCGACTTTTCAGTTTTGTTGGCTTTGTTCTCAATCTCAGGCTGCATGGGCACTGGAAAGGTCCTTTCAGAATTCTAGGAAATACAAATCACAGGCACTTGACGTTTTAAAATATATTTGAAAAAAAAATCTTCCCGTAAACTAATAATATGACAAGGTATCTCACGCCGCCATCTTGAATTCCTATTTTACCAGCCACATCACTTGCAATTGTCGGCAAAAAGTCACATTAATTCTTAGAATTTGACCCCTACTGTTAGCAGCAGTTCTGTCAAGGTCCCTTCTCTCGCATCGTCATGGTGAACTGGAAATAAAGTCCATTTATCGGCTGTAATCAACCGTCAATTATCGTCTACTGTTTCTCATAACCGACAAAATTCTAAAGGGTTGACGGAAGTTGACATCATTATGCAAATGAGAATTCCCTCGTCGATGTGTGCGGGGAAGAAAAGGGGGTGGGTGTGCCATGAATGCAGGGTAGTGTATTGTACTGCAAACAGTATAACTCTGGCACAATATTAGGATAGGCTGACATCGGCAAATTTTGTAAATCTATATCAAACAAACATTGGAATCGTTTCGACTCCAACCCCCGAAGTTTAGTCAGTTATGTTGGAGACATTGAAAATTTACAGACGTTTAAAAAATAATTATTAAGTGTAAAGTGTATATAGATTAACGAATACCATACGAATTGCCTAGCTTGCTATTTAAAACAAGTTTACTTCTAATTATAATATTACCTATTTTTAACTTTATCGACCAATGAAAAAAAGGCTATCCCACTTATTATGTCAACTTCCGTCAACCCTTTAGAATTTTGTCGGTTATGCGAAACAGTAGACGATAATTGACGGTTGATTACAGCCGATAAATGGACTTTATTTCCAGTTCACCATGACGATGCGAGAGAAGGGACTATGACAGAGCTGCTGCTAAACGGTAGGGGTCAAATTCTAAGAATTAATGTGACTTTTTGCCGACAATTGCAAGTGATGTGGCTGGTAAATAAGGAATTCAAGATGGCGGCGTGAGATACCTTGTCATATTATTAGTTTTCGGGAAGATTTTTTTTTTCAAATATATTTAAAACGTCAAGTGCCTGTGATACAAATGATATGTCATTGACGGATTTTGAACTATTATACTAGGATGATTTGCCTAATTTAATTAGATGTGCAAATGCATTTGAGGTACATGTACATGTACCACCATTGTACATCAGCTCTGCTGATCAAAGTCAAACTTGGCATTTTGCAATTCTGCATCTTAATATTCTCTTTTGAAATATTTCCATGAGTGAGTGTCAAAGGGGCGGCATGTTTAATGAAAAATTGAGGGGTAACAGAGATACTAAAACAGCTAACAGTTCACACTACTTTTGACAGTACTCAACAGTGATCTTTTGATTAAAGTAACACTGTTGCAGTTACACAGAGTTCAAACAGTAATTACCATATGTTTCTTCACGCTCCACCAATCTCCATGCAAATTAACTAATAGATACATGAAAACTCAAACATATCACTTCAGAACTTTTGGAAATGGATTGGGAAATTCGTAGTAAGATATAGCATTCATAATTACACATTTTTAATTTTTTTTATCTCTATTTAACCGATTATAATTAAATTTTGCACACGGTCTCCCTATCTGTTCTATTACAATTTTTTCAGGTTTATATCCGTGTAAACCCTAATTCTACGGTTCATACCGTAAGACTGAACTTCGTACGTCACAATTCTATACGTCACAGACAAATGATCGATTCCTTTATTGTGACGTCAGTTGAAGCTAAATTCCTACGACATGGACTTTGACATTTGTTTTTGTTATTCAGAACTTCTAAATGAAAGTTTATGACTTCAAAATAGGCCTAGTCGTTAGAAATTTGATT